>APFE030249387.1:0-12774 GCA_000404065.3 Pinus taeda
AGTTCCGAGGTTAATCGCATATCGGAGGATATGGGAACCACATGTTAATGTCACTACAGACTATGGCGATTTCGATTAGCAATAAAGGTTATTGCGATTAGCAATAAAGGTGGAACCTCAAAATTCGTGCAGAGGCCATACAAAGGGGTTACTTGAAACAATGTTGCTTGAATGTTACACGGTATTTGAAGTCTCTGCCTTTATCTTTTACAAAATGCTTCCGATTATATCTTTGTAGTAATTCACACTACTACTTTAAAAAATATTACCACATAATTACAAGCAACCAAGAAATTTATTATTAAAAGTTCAACTTAAAAAATCAACCTAAAAGACCACGGAATCCTCAAATATTAAGGGTAGCAGCACCATACAATAAGTCAAGAAGAAGTAAATTGGTTTATTGCCTTTTGATCATTCTATTCTATTTTAATGCTCTAATGTATTAGATAATGTGATATATAAACTTGATCTACAATCCAGATAATGAAGTGAATCAGTTTAAATTTATATTATTATGTTTTTATCTATTCATTCATGAAAACTTACAAATATATAAACTTAATTGTAAAATTAAAAAATATAAAAAAATAACAATGCAAATACATAATAATATTTAAAATGGTAAAAACTAATCATTTGAAACCAATTTACAATTTATATTATTATGTTTTTATCTATTCATTCATGAAAACTTACAAATATATAAACTTAATTGTGAAATTAAAAAATATAAAAAAATAACAATGCAAATACATAATAATATTTAAAATGGTAAAAACTAATCATTTGAAACCAATTTACAACTTGAACATGTAAAATTTCTGTTTCAAAACATATTTAAACAACCACAAAACACAATTACCCCTTAATGTTTGGTTTATTTATATTCAAGTGATTAATAATATAATAAGGTAATAATAATCGAAAAATATAATTTTTTTGTTTTAATTTACTAAATCTTAAAAATATATAATCTTTTGTTTTCATAAACAGGGAAACCAAGATAATGGTGGGATGAAATGTAGCTTAAATAAAACATTAAATTCGAAAGGGGCCATAAGCAAATGAGTATAAGAAAATGAGTAATTTTATATTTATGTTATTAATAATTTTATTTAAGATATTCTTAAAACATACAATTTTCTGTTTTGAGAAAATTTAAGTATTTCGTTAAATTGGATAATAAACTTGCTATTTATTAATTTTATACTTAATTATATTCATAATGATATTAATAATGTACATATCTACATTTAATAACAAAATTAAAATCTAATTTTAAATAAAATATTATTATTATAATACTATTTTGTAATGACCCCGACAATTTATGTGAATAAATCCTCTCTTGTTACCATTGTAGGTAAAATATGGAACAGGGATTATTGTTTTTTTTTTAAATGATTATAATGGTATTAATTCAAAATTTGAACATGGATTGAGTAAATTACATATAGTAACTTTCTATAAGAAAGTTATTCTCTTTTCTTGACAGATTAAAAAAAAAACAGTTGCCAGCAAGTAAGGGGAAAACCCTAACTGCTTTTCCTCTTCCCATAGAAAAGATGGGAAAAAGAAAAGGCTCGGGCTCTTGAGGAACAGATGGGTGAAGGAAGGTGGCAAAAAGAGAAAAGAGATAGTGCTAAGTCTGGTGAAGACCAGATATCACAGGCACAGATGGTGCAACATATTTGCTGAAGGCAGAGGTCTAGCAAATGAGCTTGGGGGGAGATTCAGTCTGGTTGACGACTCTCGTGGTTGGGAGGAAAACAAGCAAGAGACCAATTTTCTCCACTCTGGAGAAGTGTAGGAGGCTATAAGCGTGGTAGTACAGGTAAGTACAGCTACAGTTTTCATATTTCTGGAAAATTCTATATTCTTTAGGAATACCATTTAGGCATTAGATTAAGTAGAAGAGTGCCTCTGATGAAGGTTCTAGTACAGCAGAAAGAAATCAATTACATTCTGTCCGGAATGGAGAATTTAAATTAGGTTTTGAAATAAACTTGGATTATTTAGTTAAACCTGAATAGGGAACTACCTAGGTTAGGATGGCTTCAGGTATCCATTCGAATACAAAAACCCTTAGAAACCTGAACAGAATCTTGAAGGGGAAACATTAAGTTTTCATGTTAAAGAAAGATGAAATGAACTGTAAACTTATACCTATAACGAAACAAAAATTAACAGATGATCTGGGCGGAACTGTAACAAGTAATGATAAGATTTATAGGTTCTGGGTGTAAATGATTTCCATACAGTAATAGAACCAGCAGAGACCCTACTCTGTAAAATAAAATAGTACCTTTTTCTCTGCGACAGTAGAAAGACAGCATAACTAATACAACATTGATTGTAACAAATCCATAGTAACCAACAAGTTCCATTGATAAATCCTTTATTTATAGGATTAGAAATATCTAGAATTTAAAGACAGCGGAAGCCCAAATGGGATTTGCAAATGTCCTGAAAATACATCGAAATAGTCCCAAAAAGCAGTATGTGGGAAAATATGTAAACTCTGGAATTAAACTGTCATTATAAAGGAAAATCCACGAACACGAAGACCAGGTAGATTTAATAACGAAATCATTGGAAGCTACATTTACCAGGTATACATTAAAATAGAACAACAAAATGAAACCATCGTCATATGTACCAGAGAGTCATCATATGAATATAAACAATGAAATATAACTAGATATTCCAGAGCACTGAGCGCATAAGAAGTAAAAGCAAAAAGCAAATATATGCGTATTTAACAGCAGTCCGAGGAACAAATATACACCCAAATTCCAGTGAAACTGTCCAATATTTTAACAAATAAACAAACCCTTGCCGGGACTCGATAAGGTCATCAAAGAAAACCAGGGTTCAGGGCTTTTACACAAAAGCTTAGGAACCCAAAATCCACATCAGAACAGAGAGGTACACAGACACAAAAAAACCGAGTATATATAAATATATACATATATTGAAATACTTTCTGAGAAGGCGCAGCTGGGCTGAGTTATAACCCGAGAACTCGCCAGAAAATGTTTTATACAAAACAAGGAGAGATATAAATTATCTAGGAGTTTCATACATTCAAACAATAAAATTGTTGTACAATAACAAAGGGACTGTGAGCCCTTCATAAGGTGTGAGTGTATCGCAGCAATCCCTTGAAGACTCATAAGGACAGAGCCTCATGGAATCGGGCTATGAAAGGCTTCCTTAGCCCAGAAGATAACAGAGCGATACATGCTTCCAACAGAAAACTGAGGACCACCTGACAAGAAATAAATAAATATTAAGCCTTGCATCTGACACCTTATCGTATGAGCCTAGTTTATTAGGGGTCAAGCTCTTACCCGGTGGAATAGTTTCTCTCAGGTGAAACGGTGCTGTCGTTCCATTGCCGCTGCATTGAATCACCCAAGCTCTGCTCAAGCAACCGAAATGAATGAAAACAAATCCATGATTAAATTCAACAGAATACTGTAAATTTCATTAATGGGTAACAGTGAAACAAACGATGAGATTACCTGTTGGGACGAGCAGAGTTCAGGGTAGGACGTCGGGAGTTCGATTCGCCTTCAGGCAAAAAGGGCATGCATAAACCTTAACACAAATTCTGTAGTTGACATCTGAGAGCCGAATACCCTAACCGGAAGCAGCATAGCGGAACTCTATGGAAGTAACCCTTTTACCTATCAAATGAGCTTCAAAAACCCTAAACGCTGCCTGTATAGTTGGCAAGTGAAGTCTCCATCGTTCGATGGAGGGATCAAATCTCCATCGTTGAACTATCCGGAATCCCGAGGAAGCCGAGTCCTTGCCTGCATCAATAAACGCTGCTACCTAATCCCAAGATCGATATCCAGATCGAGGGTAGAGTAAATCAAGGAAAGTCCAGTTGTCAAGCCCTCGGACAATCAACATTTATGAGGTAGGATCCGCTGATGGTATGCCGCCAGCATAACTCTGTTGTATAAGGTTAAAGTCATACGCCGAGGGTGGTAAGTTCATTGAGGTGGTATATGTATTAAATTCTGCCGTGAGTGATGGGTTCAACCATCGTACCCATCCTTTAATGTGTAAAAATAATAAAAAAAAAATTATCCAATATTATATATATTTACTTTGGTTAATGGGAGTTGTGACATGTGGTATCAGAGCCCAGTTACAGAACTGAGGCCTCTGGGAAAGATAGAAGTGACATATAGAGATACTGTATAAAATAATATACTATTATATATATATATATATATATACAATTACCATTAGTAGTATGTTAGGGCCTTTCTCATTATTACCCTTTAAATTTTTATGATGAAGTACAGGACCAGGAGTTCCGGGAACTACAGCATGAGGAGGACAGATAATACATCTCGAAGACCTGCGATGGGACAGGGAGCACATGGTCCCGAAAATAATCCTGAACTGTGGGTACAACTTGGGGAAGAGGCCAGAATTACAAATCAAGCAATTCTGGAAACAATACAGGATCTTAAGAATGAGATGGCTCGACTATGAGAAGACAATGCCCGATTAACGATGGAACAAGAAAGAATTTTGAAAAGTCTGTCCGACTGATAGAATCAACCACCAGTTAATCCTAGCATAGGACAACAGAGAATGTCAGAAGAACAGAACCATCATATACCCCCTGAGAGATCAGAGGAGCAGGAGGAACGTTCTGATAATGCATTTGAGCAACAAACCTCGAAAAGTCAGAGGGTGGAGTTGCAAGGGGAGTTCCGCAAGATTAAACCACCACATTTTGACGGAGAATAGGAAGAAGCAGCTGAAGCATGGTTAATCAATATGAACAAGTATTTTCAGCTATATGAATATGACCACAATCTTAAAGCACGATTGGCTATTTTTCAATTGCAGGGAAAGGCCACCTTATGGTGGGAGGAAGTAAAGATTGTAAAAGGAGTTGCCGAGCAGACCATTACTTGGGATAATTTCCAAAGGTATTTTAAGGAGAGATATTTAACTGAGTGCTTCTACGATGAAAAGGCAACAGAATTCCATGATTTGCAATTGGGGCAGCAGACTATGGACGAATTCATCACAGGTTTTACTTCCTTACTCCGGTACGTGCCATATATAAGGGAGGAAAAGGTGAAGGTGCAGCGATTTGTTAGCATCTTACCACCATATATGCGGGAGAGGATTGAATTTGACAATCCAAAGTCAATGGACGAGGTAATCTGTAAGGCCAGGATCTGTTATCAACAAAGTAAGCAAAATGGGGAAGCTGCTGGCAGAAAATGGAATGAGAAAAAGAGCTTTAAATCAATCGGAAACAACAAAGGAAATCGTAGCGGTGGAAGTAAGGGGAATGGTAAAGGACCAAACAATAGAATTACAGCAAGAAATACATCCAAATTTAGAACTGCAAATGAGTCCAAGGTCAGCGAACAGCATACAAGACTGGACAGTGAAGGGGCAACAAGGCCCCCGGTGTAGTGCTGGGGTTGTGGGGGACCCCATTACGTTAAAAACTGTCCAAAGCAGAAGGGGACTGAACAGTTATCCCAAATTCAAGAAGCCTCAATAGTCGGTGAAGTTGGACGTAGTGTACCAAGGATTAATGCGGCTTTGGAAGATCGGCAGGCAGAATATCAACCAACCATGGTCGAATTCAAAGGTAAAATCTCAGACCTTACCATAGCTGTTTTAATTAACCCAGGAGCTACATTAAGTTATGTGAGTCCAAAGGTGGTGGAACGTTGTAATTTACAATCTGTTAAATTTAAAAACCCATGGCTGGTACAATTAGCTACAGGAGCCAAAAGGCGAGTGATAGCCAAAGTTAATGACTGCTCCTTTACTATAGCTGGTTAGCTAGTAATGGCTGACCTGAACGTGCTTCCCCTTGGATTCCTATGACATTCTAATCGGTATGGACTGGTTGGAAAGGCATTGGTCATTATTTGATTGTAAAACCAAGATTATCTACTATAGAGATCAACATGGAACCAGAAAAGAAATGCAGGGAAATAAGCGACCAGTGCAAGTCCGACCAATAACCGCAACCCAACTAACAAAATTTATCCGGAAAGGGTGCCAGGTGTATGCCATTCAAGTGGGTTATGCGGATTCGAAGGATAAAACAACTACTCTAGACAATATCCCTGTAATACGAGAATTTACAGATGTATTTCCGGAAGAGATTCCTGGACTACCGCCAAAAAGAAATATAGACTTTACCATTGAGTTGGTACCGGGCGCAGCACCAGTGTCATGAGCACCCTATAGAATGATTGTACCCGAACTGACAGAATTAAAAATGCAGTTACAGGAATTACTGGATAAAAACTACATTCGTCCTAGCGTGTCTCCATGGGGAGCCCCAGCTCCCCAGTATTATTTGTTAGGAAAAAGGACAGAACCCTTCGTATGTGCATTGATTACCGACAGTTGAATAAGTTGACCATCAAAAATAAATATCCTTTACCTTGGATTGATGAACTGTTTGATCAAGTGAAAGGTGCAACAATATTCTCTAAGATTGATGTGCGATCAGGCTACCATTAGATCCGAATTAAAGAGGAGGATATCGCTAAAACAGCTTTTAGAACAAGGTATGGTCATTACAAATTTGTGGTATTACCTTTCGGGTTAACCAATGCCCCTGCAACTTTCATGTGTTTAATGAACAACATCTTTCATCGGTATCTGGATCTATTCGTGCTGATATTTATTGATGACATATGAATATATTCCCGCACCATAGAGGAACACAATGAACATCTTAGAATGGTGCTACAGACCCTTCGAGAACATCAGTTATACGCTAAGTTTAGTAAGTGTGATTTCTTCAAAGAAGAAATCCAATATTTGGGTCACGTAATTACAAAGGATGGAATTGCAGTGGATCCAGAAAAGATAAAGGCCAAAATGGAGTGGCCCATACCAAAGGATGTAGCAGATGTCCGATCCTTCATGGGATAAGCTGGATATTATAGATGGTTTGTGGAAGGCTTTTCTAAAGTGGTTTTCCCCATTACTTCATTGCAGAAAAAGGGGAAAGCATTTCAATGGACCCCAAGCTGCCAGAAAAGCTTCGAGCAGTTGAAACACCTACTCACCACAGCACCTATTTTGAGTATAGCTGATCCTGATAAGGATTATGTGGTATGTACAGAGCAAGAAAAGAGGGATTGGGAGGAGTTTTGATGCAAGAAGGCAAAGTGATTGTATACGAGTCTCAAAAATTAAAAGAGCACGAACAGAAATACTCTGCTTATGATTTGGAATTGGTTGTCGTCATACATGCCTTAAAAATGTGACGGCATTATCTTATGGGCAGGAAGTTTTTGCTGCTAACCGACCACCATAGTTTAACCAACTATTTTAGCCAGCCCACTTTAAACGCTAGATAAGCACGGTGGGTGGATTTCTTAAGCGGTTTTGATTTTGATATAAAACATTTGCAGGGAAAAGGAAACCAAGTGGCAGATGCCTTAAGTCGGAAGGTACAAAATTTGTACGAAATTTCCAATAGTGGATGGAAAAGTCCTTTTTGGGAGATGATAAAGGAATCAACAGACCAAGATGCTGAATATCAGCAACTAAAACTGCAAATACAACAGTCCGCCAGTGAGAAAAGCCAACAAGGATATGAGTTAGATGATGCAGGGATGATATATTACAAGCAAAGGTTATATGTACCCAACCAAAACAGAATTAAAAATTTGATAATGGATGAATCCCATATCAGCCATTATGCGGGTCACCTGGGTTACCAGAAAATGATTACTGCAATTCGAAAAGATTATTTTTGGTCGGGAATGAAAAAGAGCATCGCTGAGTACTTAGCACGGTGCTTAGAGTGCCAACAGATCAAAGTAGGATACCAACACTCAGCAGAATGGAAATGGGAAATCATTTCCATGGATTTTATTACTGGGTTACCTAAGACAAAGAGAAATAACGATTCCATTATGGTGGTAGTAGATAAGTTGAGTAAAGCTGCACATTTTATACTAGTACAATCCACGTATAAGGCTGCATAGATTGCTCATATTTTTATGCAGAATGTGTTCAAGTTACATGGACTTCCAAAAACGATAATTTCAGATCGTGATGTGAAATTCACATCAGCTTTTTGGAAAACACTATTTGCTGATTTAGGAACTCAACTGAACTTCAGTACAACATACCATCCTCAAATTGAAGGACAGATGGAACGAGTGAACCAAGTGGTAGAGGACATGTTAAGGGCTTATGTAATGCAGCAACCTACATTGTGGGAAGAATATTTACATATGGTGGAATTTGCGTATAACAATGGGTATCATACCTCGACGCAAATGAGCCCATTTGAGGTTATGTATGGCCGGAAATGTCGTACACCTTCCAGCTGGGGTGGACCCGAAGATAGACTGAGTTTAGGACCTGAAATGCTTAAGGAAATGGAAGATATGGTGAAAAGGGTGTGTGTTAATTTGAAAGTTTCTCAAGACAGACAGAAAAATTTTGCCGATCGGAAAAGAAGGTTCAAAGAATACCAAGTTGGGGACCATGTTTATATCAGAATTCAAGCCAAAAAGAGTACTTTACAGTGGAGTGGGTGTGCCAAATTGGCACCTCGATATTGTGGACCCTTCCAAATATTGGGAAGGATTGGACCAGTGGCTTACCAACTCGCCTTGCCGAGTCACATTTGGGTCCATAATGTTTTCCATGTTTCAGTACTAAAGAAATATGTCTATGACCCTAAGCATGTAATCAGATGGCAGGATATTCAGGTGGGAATTATAGTTACAATAAAATTTGACAAAGAATTAATTTTAAAAGAAAACTAACTTAAGAAATTGTACAATGCAGGTCGAATCGGAAGGAGAGGTTTTGGTTGAACCACTGAGCATCCTCGACCGGAGAGAAGTGTAGCTGCGGAAATGAGTTATTACCCAAGTTAAGGTACAGTGGCGACATTTTGGGCTTGAGGAGGCCACTTGGGAAGATGAAGCATTAATGAAAAGAACCTATCTAGGTCTATTCGTGGCTGAAAGACACCGAGACGGTGTCCAATCTTAGGGGGAGGATATGTAATGACCCGGACAATTTATGTGAATAAATCTTCTGTTGTTACCATTGTAGGTAAAATATGGAACAAGGATTATTTTTTTTTTTTAAATGATTATAATGGTATTAATTCAAAATTTGAACATGGATTGAGTAAATTACATATAGTAACCTTCTATAAGAAAGTTATTCTCTTTTTTTGACAGATTAAAAAAAAAAACAGTTGCCAGCAAGTAAGGGGAAAACCCTAATTGCTTTTCCTCTTCCCATAGAAAATATGGGAAAAAGAAAAGGCCCGGGTTGTTGAGGAACAGACAGGTGAAGGAAGGTGGCAAAAAGAGAAAAGAGATAGTGCTAAGTCTGGAGAAGACCAGATAGCACAGGCACAGATGGTGCAACATATTTGCTGAAGGCAGAGGTCTAGCAAATGAGCTTGGGGGGAGATTCAGTCTAGTTGATGAGTCTCGTGGTTGGGAGGAAAACAAGAAAGAGACCAATTTTCTCCACTCTGGAGAAGTGTAGGAGGCTGTAAGCGTGGTAGTACAGGTAAGTACAGCTACATTTTTCATATTTCTGGAAAATTCTATATTCTTTAGGAATACCATTTAGGCATTAGATTAAGTAGCAGAGTGCCTCTGACGAAGGTTCTGGTACAACAGAAAGAAACCAATTACATTCTGTCCGGAATGGAGAATTTAAATTAGGTTTTGAAATAAACTTGGATTATTTAGTTAAACCTGAATAGGGAACTACCTGGGTTAGGATGGCTTCAGTTATCCGTTCGAATACAAAACCCCTTAGAAACCCGAACAGAACCTTAAAGGGGAAACAGTAAGTTTTCATGTTAAAGAAAGATGAAATTAACTGTAAACTTATACCTGTAACGAAACAAAAATTAACAGATGATCTAGGCGGAACAGTAACAAGTAATGATAAGATTTACAGGTTTTGGGTGTAAATTATTTCCATACAGTAACAGAAACAGCAGAGACCCTACTCTGTAAAATAAAATAGTACCTTTTTCTCTGCGACAATAGAAAGACAGCATAACTAATACAACATTGATTATAACAAAGCCATAGTAACCAACAAGTTCCATTGATAAATCCTTTATTTATAGGATTAGAAATATCTAGAATTTAAAGACAACGGAAGCCCAAATGGGATTTGCAAATGTCCTGAAAATACATCGAAATAGTCCCGAAAAGCAGTGTGCGGGAAAATATGTAAACTCTGGAATTAAACTGTCATTATAAAGGAAAATCCGCGAACACGAAGACCAGGTAGATTTAATAACGAAATCATTGGAACCTACGTTTACCAGGTATACATTAAAATAGAACAACAAAACGAAACCATCGTCATATGTACCAGAGAGTCATCATATGAATATAAACGATGAAATATAACTAGATATTCCAGAGCGCCGAGTGCATAAGAAGTAAAAGCAACAAGCAAATATATGTGTATTTAACAACAGTCCGAGGAACAAATATACACCCAAATTCCAGTGAAACTATCCAATATTTTAACAGATAAACAAACCCTTACTGGGATGAGTTAAAACCCGAGAACTCGCCAGAAAATCTTTTATACAGAACAAGGAGAGATATAAATTATCCAGGAGTTTCATACATTCAAACAATAAAATTGTTGTACAATAACAAAGAGACTGTGAGCCCTTCATAAGACATGAGTGTATCGCAGCAATCCCTTGAAGACTCATAAGGACAGAGCCTCATGGAATCGGGCTATGAAAGGCTTCCTTAGCCCAGAAGGTAACATAGCGATACATGCTTCCAACAGAAAACTGAGGACCACCTGACAAGAAATAAATAAATATTAAGCCTTGCATCCGGCACCTTATCATATGCACCTAGTTTATTAGGGGTCAAGCTCTTACCCGATGGAATAGTTTCTCTCAGGTGAAACGGTGTTGTCATTCCATTGCCGCCGCATTGAATCACCCAAGCTCTGCTCAAGCAACTGAAATGAATGAAAACAAATCCATGATTAAATTCAACAGAACACTGTAAATTTCATTAACGGGTAACAGCGAAACAAACGATGAGATTACCTGTTGGGACGAGCAGAGTTCAGGGTAGGACACCGGGAGTTCGATTCGCCTTCAAGCAAAAAGGGCATGCATAAAACTTAACACAAAATCTATAGTTGACATCTGAGAGCCGAATACCCTAACCGGAAGCAGCATAGCGGAACTCTATGGAAGTAACCCTCTTACCTATCAAACGAGCTTCAAAAGCCCTAAACGCTGCCTGTATAGTTGGCAAGTGAAGTCTCCATCGTTCGATGGAGGGATCAAATCTCCATCGTTGAACTATCCGGAATCCCGAGGAAGCCGAGTCCTAGCCTGCAGCAATAAACGCTGCTACCTAATCCCAAGATCGATATCCAGATCGAGGGTAGAGTAAATCAAGGAAAGTCCAGTTGTCAAGCCCTCGGACAATCAACATTTATGAGGTAGGATCCGCTGATGGTATGCCGCCAGCATAACTCTGTTGTATAAGGTTAAAGTCATACGCCGAGGGTGGTAAGTTCACTGAGGTGGTATATGTATTAAATTCCACCATGAGTGATGGGTTCAACCATCGTACCCATCCTTTAATGTGTAAAAAAAAATAAAAATTATCCAATATTATATATTTACTTTGGTTAATGGGAGTCGTGACATATTTTTTTTATGTTAATATCATCAGCAGAGAAGTAATGCGACATACAAAGGAATGGACCCGATGGTATTATATGGTGTAGTTAATATGTTTTGAGTTCCAAGGTTAATTGCATATTGGACGAAATGGGAATCACATGTTAATGTGACCGCATACTATGGCGATTGGGATTAGCGATAACCTCAAAATTTGTGCAGAGGTCGTATAAAGCAGTTCCGTGAAACAAGGTTGCTTGAATGTTATAGAATACTTGAAGCCTATGCCTTTATCTTTTACAAAATGCTTCCGATTATATCTTTGTAGTAATTCACACGACTACTTTAAAAAGTATTACCACACAATTACAAGCAACCAAGAAATTTATTATTAAAAGTTCAACGTAAAAGATCAAAGTAAAAGACCTGGAAATCCTCAAATATCCTCAAATATTAAGGGCGGCAACACCATGCAATAATTCAATAAGCAGTGAATTGGTTTACTATCTTTTGATCATTCTATTCTATTTTAATGTTCTAATGTAATTGATAATGTGATATATAAATTTGATCTTTAGTCCAGATAATGAAATGAATCATTTACTATTTATATTATTATGTTTTGATCTATTCATTCATGAAAACTTACAAATATATAAACTTAATTGTAAAATTAAAAAATAGATAAAATAACAATCTAAATACATAATAATATTTGAAATGCTAAAAACTAATCATTTTGAATGAATTTACAACTTGACCATGTTAAATTATGTTTCAAAACTTATTTAAACAACCACAATTCACAATTACCCCTTAATGTTTGGTTTATTTATATTCAAGTGATTAATAATATAATAAGGTAATAATAATTGATTTTTTTTTTTTAATTTACTAAATCTTAAAAATATATAATCTTTTGTTTTCATAAACAGGGAAACCAAGATAATGGTGGCATGAAATGTAGCTTAAAGAAAATATGAAATTTTAGAAGGGCATAAAAAAATGAGTAATTTTAGATTTACATTATTAATATTTTTATTTAAGATATTCTTAAAACATACAATTTTCTGTTTTGA
>APFE030249387.1:12794-40297 GCA_000404065.3 Pinus taeda
TAAAATTAAAAAATATAAAAAGAAATAACAATGCAAATACATAATAATATTAGAATGGTAAAAACTAATCATTTTAAAACAATTTACAACTTGAACATGTAAATTATGTTTCAAAACTTATTTAAACAACCACAATTCACAACTATCCCTTAATGTTTGTTTTATTCATATTCAAGTGATTAATAATATAATAAGGTAATAATAGTTGAAAATTAATTTTTTTTGTTTTAATTTACTAAATCTTAAAGACATATAATCTTTCTTTGTAGAATTGAGGCTTCTGTGATTCATTATAGTTATAAGAAGAGTTTCAGCGTAAATCACATATAGAAAGACCTTTGTCGACGCGTTTCAAACCAACCAGTGTGGTTCATCGTCAGGACAAGTTGAAGAATCAGATCTAGTCCAGCATGTTAAATAATCTGAGCAGAGACTCCAACAGCTAAAAAATAACGATTAATTTTAAGAAAATGAACTTATAATAATACAAATAAGATTAAGAAAATTTGACCTAGGTCCCACTGTCAAAAATTAGCCGTTATTTTTTAGTTGTTGGAGTCTCTGCTCAGATTATTTAACATGCTGGACTAGATCTGGTTCTTCAACTTGTCCTGACGATGAACCACACTGGTTGGTTCGAAACGCGTCGACAAAGGTCTTTCTATATGTGATTTACGCCGAAACTCTTCTTATAAATATATAATCTTTTGTTTTCATGGAAACCAAGATAATGGTGGCATGAAATGTAGCTTAAAGAAAACATTAAATTTGAGAGGGGCCATAAGAAAATGAGTAATTTTAGATTTATATCATTAATATTTTTATTTAAGATATTCTTAAAACATACAATTTTATGTTTTGAGAAAATTTAATTATTTCATTAAATTGGATAATAAATTTGCTATTTATTAATGTTATACTTAATTATATTCATAATGATATTAATATAAATATCTACATTTAATAACAAAATTAAAATCTTATTATTTAATATTAATACTTTTTATGTTAATATCATTGGCAGAGAAGTAATGCGACATACAAAGCAGTGGACTCGATGGTATTATAGGTGTAGTTAATATGTTTTGAGTTCCGAGGTTAGTCGCATATCAGAGGAGATGAGAACCACATGTTAATGTGACCGCAGACTATGGTGATATGGCGATTGCGATTAGCAATAAAGGTGGAACCTCAAAATTCATGCGGAGGCTGTATAAAGTGGTTACTTGAAACAAGGTTGCTTGAGTGTTACATAGTACTTGAAGTGTCTGCCTTTACTTTTACAAAATGCTTCAGATTATATCGTTATAGTAATAGTAATTCACACGTACTTTAAAAAGTATTACCACACAATTACAAGAAACCAAGAAATTTATTATTAAAAGTTAAAGTATTACCACACAATTACAAGCAACCAAGAAATTTATTATTAAAAGTTCAACGTAAAGATCAACGTAAACGACCTGGGAAGCCTCAAATATTAAGGGCAGCAACACCATGCAATAAGTCAATAAGCTATAAATTGGTTTACTATCTTTTGATCATTCTATTCTACTTTAATGTTCTATGTAATTGGTAATGTGATATTTTAGATTTATATTATTAATACTTTTATTTAAGATATTCTTAAAACATACAATTTTATGTTTTGAGAAAATTTAATTATTTCATTAAATTGGATAATAAATTTGCTATTTATTAATGTTATACTTAATTATATTCATAATGATATTAATATAAATATCTACATTTAATAACAAAATTAAAATCTATTTTTATGAAAATATTATTATTTTAATATTAATATTTTTTATGTTAATATCATCGGCAGAGAAGTAATGCGACATACAAAGGAGCGGACCCTATGGGATTATATGGTGTAGTTAATATGTTTTGACTTCTGAGGTTAATCACATATGGGAGGAGATGAGAACCACATGTTATTGTGACTGCAGAGTATGGCGATTCCGATTAGCCATAAAGGTGAAACCTCGAAATTCGTGCAGAGGGTGTATAAAGCGGTTACTTGAAACAAAGTTGCTTGAATGTTACACAGTACTTGAAGCCTCTGCCTTTATCTTTTATAAAATGCTTCCGATTATATCTTTGTAGTAATTCACACGACCACTTTAAAAAGTATTACCCCACAATTACAAGCAACCAAGAAATTAAAATTTAAAAGTTCAACATAAAAGATCAACGTAAAAGACTTGGGAATCCTCAAATATTAAGGGCAGCAACACCATGCAATAAGTCAATAAGCAGTAAATTGGTTTACTGTCTTTTGATCATTATGTTATATTTTAATGTTCTAATGTAATTGATCATGTGATATATAAACTTGATCTACAGTCCACATAATGAAATGAATCATTTTAAATTTAATTATTATGTTTTAATCTATTTATTCATGAAAACTTACAGATATATAAACTTAATTGTAAAATTAAAAAATATAAAAAAATAAAAATGCAAATACATAATATTATTTGAAATGGTAAAAACTAATCATTTTAAAACAATTTACAACTTGAACATGTAAAATGATGTTTCAAAACTTATTTAAACAACCACAATTTTGTGGAAATTTCACACCTGTAGGTCAAACTGATATATGCAATGTACTAAAGTATAATACTTGATCTAGTTCTACAAAACATTAAGGAGAAGCATAATCGATTTCATGAGCAACATCAAGCATAAACACATATAGCTTATAAAGAGAAATAATCAACCATAACACAAGATATATCATTGGGGAAAGCACCAACATAAAACCCCTATCTGTATTATCAATGAAGTGGAAATCCTCTTCTGTTTACAAAAAGAATCAACTCAAGAAGTACCGTGTACTCTCTGCAATCAAAAGATGAAGATCATAGACTACCTAGGCCTCAATATATAGGCAACAAGTCCTCCAATCTCCTATATTACGTATTTCTCTTGGAAATAAATCCTTCTCCATGCAAGGAATACTTACTAGAAATATCCAAGCATCTGATAGTACACTGTCCCTCATCTGAACCCAACTGGGTCTCTGTCTGAACTGACATGCATCAGTTATCCATGAGGGAATGCTCAGTTATCTGAAATAATAGTTGTCACATGCATGCAAGCATTAACAAACTATTTCTCATTAATTTAACAACTTGTTAAATTAATCTAACTGGACTTGACTAAATAAAACTAAGTCAACTAATCCTCTCATTATATAACTCATACTTGATTCCTCAACCAGTGGAGAAAAATCAAGGATAAATTCCTCAATCAGTGGGACAACTAATTGCATGTTCTCACAAAGACTTCAAGTTTAATTTTCCATAATTAATTAATACATGGAGATTAATTAATTAATATTTTAAACTACTATTAAGACAAAATTCGTTTTTACTTCCTATAGTTAGACCAAAGACTGCTAAAAATAGGAAGGGACCTAGAAATGCTATTTTTTAGAAGATTCTAATTTTAGCAGTTTCACCTCTCACCCAAGGTGGCGAAAATGTTCATTGGCCAAACTACTATTTTTAGAAGTGCTATTTTTAGGAGTTCTATTTTTAGCACATTCTAAATTTAGCATTTCTTATTGCACACTTTTCAACACTTCCCCTCAACAAGAAAGGGATTATCAGCAACCCTGATCCTGTCTCTATGGAACTCAAACTTGCCCTTTGATAATGCCTTTGTCAAAATATCTGCACCCTGTTCCTTGGTCGAAATGTATAGCAACATCATGATCCTCTTGAACACACAATCCCGTAGATGATGATAGTAGATATCTATATGCTTGGACCTATCATGAAACGCTGGATTCTCAGAGATTTTAATGCAACTCTAATTATCACAATATATCACGGTAAGATCCATCATCTGACTAAACAATCCCACAAGAATCTTCCGCATCTAGATGACCTCACATGCAGCTTGATTAGTAGCCATGTATTCAGCCTCCACTGAGTTAAGTGTAACCGATCTCTGTTCCTTGGTATACCAAGAAACCACAACTGACCCAAGGTTGAAGATTCCTCTAGAAGTGCTCTTTCTGTTTGATGGACTACTTGCCCAATCTACATCCGTGAAGCCTTGGAGCTTCACTCCCTCTGTCTGCCTGTACCATAATCTATACTGTGTAGTGCCTCTGAGATATCTCAACACATGCTTTGCTGCCTTCCAGAATAACTTGGTTGGCAGAACCATAGCTTGACTCAGCTGGTTCACCGCAAAGCACAAATCCGGTTGTGTGTTCACTAGATACATAAGTGAATCCACAAGTTGCCGATAAATAGTAGCAGTTATTACCTCACCTGAAGTAGAATCCTCCTTCCTCCAGTTACCTGCTGGAGGAGTCTCCATGGACTTGCACATCTCCACGTGGAAGACACAAATGCTTCCCCATCTCTCTGCCACACCTCCATGCCTAGAAAGTAGTGCATGAGGCCCATGTCCTTCATCTCAAACTCTCTTGCAAGGTCCTCCTTGCAAGACTTGATCAACTGATCATCACCTGTCAAAATCAGATCATCAACATAAAGTATAATAATCAATAGCTTACCTTCTACCATGATATGGTAGAGGTTCGCATCCGCTTCACTCTTGGTGAAGCCCAACCTGGTGAAATAACTGTCGATCCTGGTATACCAAGCATGGGGTGCTTGCTTCAGCCCATACAATGCTCGCTTGAGTTGGCACACATGCAACTCACGATCGAAGGTCTCAAACCCCTCAGGCTACTCTATGTATACCTCTTTCTCAATCTCCTCATTGAGGAAAGTTGTCTTCACATCCATCTGATGGATCTTCCAACCCCTCTGTGCTGATAGTGCTAGAATCAATATTATCAATGAGTACCTTGAAACAGGAGCAAAGGTCTCATCATAGTCAATCCCCTCCACCTGTGGAAAACCACAGGCAACAAACCTTGCCTTGTGTTTTTCAATACTGCCATCTGCTGCATGCTTTACCTTGTAAAGCCATCAGGAAGTAACCACTGACTTGTCCCCCGGTCTAGGGACAACATCCCACACACTGTTCCACATGATAGAATCATACTCGTCTACCATCACATCCACCCAAATTGGTTGCTGCACTGCCTCCTCAAAAGAAGAAGGCTCGATTGCTACACACTCCCCAACTAGCGCCATGTAGCCAGTGTATCTATCGGGAGATCTCCTCTATCTGCACTGAGAGGATGGCTGCCCCACATTCTCTCTCGCATCTTGCATCAATCTGTCATCTTCCCATGAGCATTTTGGCCCATCTCTGGAAGACTCTCCAGCAGTGGTGATCTCCACTACTGGAATCTCTACATGCGGCTGATTCGCATCATCAGGAGGCTCCTCCTCAGGAACTAATAGTTCCTCATCATCACCATGCAACTTGAGCTCCCTCTCAAGTGACACTCGCATGGCTCACTGCTCATCAAACTTCAGATCCCTGCACACTATGGTCCTCTGACTGGCAGGCAGAAACACACGATAGCTGTGAGGTGTATCCGTGTACCCCACAAGTATTCCAACCTCAGCTGTTGGGTCTAGCTTCTTCCGAGCATCTTTGGTCACATGATAGAAGACTGGTGATCCAAAGATGTGGAAGTGACTCACATCTGGTCGCTTCCCTCAAAAAGCCTCTATAGGTGTCTTCATCCCCAACATGCGATGAGGACTTCTGTTATGAAGATCTACCACTGTATTGCATGCCTCAGCCCATAGATGAAGTGGTAGGCCTTGGTCATGCAACATCGCTCGAGCTACTCCCACAATAGACCTATTCTTCCTTTCGGCCACCCCATTTTGTTGTGGGTTATGAGGTGCCGTGAGTTCCTGTTTAATTCCTTCTGAAGCATAGAATTCCTTAAACTGCTGGGAAACATACTCTCCACCGTTATCAATCTGCAAGGCCTTTATTTTCATCCTTGATTCTTTCTCTGCCAAAGCTTTGAACTCACAAAACTTCAAGAAGGTTTGATCCTTCTTTTACATGAAGTAGATCCAACATCTACAAGAAAAATCATCAACAAAAATAACATAGTACCTATGCTTTGCCATGGAGGCTGTATAGAAGGGCCCGCATACATCTGAATGAACTCGCTCCATAACTGCTGCCACCCTACTATCCCAATCATGGAAGGAAGCTTTTGCATAGTTACCCAAAGTGCAACCTTTGCATGTGCTCATTTGCTGCACCTTGCAGTTGGGTAATCCGGTAGAAATTTGCTACATGATCTTCAAGGCCACATGATGCAATTGGCCCAGTCTCCTATGCCATAACTTGCCAATATCTTAGCCATGCACCGCCTCTGCTTTGGAACTCAATGCAGCATAGTCTTCTACCTATAACTTATAGAGATTCTTAATTAGAATCCCTGTCTATTTGATCTGTCCAGTGCTGATATGCCTTAGGAAAAGCTTTCCCAAACTAAAGACTACATCATAGCCTTTATCCTCAAGCATAGCAATAGACACAAGATTCTTTTTCAGCCCTGGTACATACATAACATTAGAAAGAGTGAGGGGAGAACCATGCTCCCTCTAAAACACAACTGTACCTTCCCCTGAGACACGATACTTTCCTTCATCGCCCATCTCGATCTATATCTAGAGATCCTTCTCCAAAGTGTTGAAAATATTCTTGTCACATGACATGTGGAAAGAGGCTCCATTGTCCAAGTACCAAACACATCCCATGTTGGATGAAACCATGCATGCAATAACTGAGAAATCCATCTCAAACTGTGAAGCTAGTGCATCACCATCAGATTCCTTGGAGGAACCTTTCTTGGACTTCTTCTTTGGGCAATTAGTAGCATAATGGCACATCTCATGACAATGAAAGCATCTCAACTTCGACTTGTCAAACTTGTTCCCTCCTTGAGAAGACTTGGATTGGGATGCCTTCCCTTTCCCTTTCTTAGCTTTAGATGCTAAAGCCAAGTTCTCTTCATCATCATGTTTTGATGAAGAAGCTTCATCCCTGGTGCTCCGTCTGATCTCTTGTTGCATCAAATCCGACCATAGTCGTTCCCAATCTGGAAATTTGTCCCTTCCATTCACTGAGTCCTGGTAGCTATGCTAGCTCTTAAGAAGGCCAAGGAGTGCTAGACTCACCATATCATCATCAGCAGTCACGACCCCTACACTTGCAAGCTCATCCCTGCAGGTGGTGAGATTGTTCAGGAACGTAGAGATAGTGTCACCCTTTTCGCACTTGATCTTGTGAAGTTTGTCCTTTAGTACCAACTTCCTCTGATCAATGCTATTCTGATATAAATCTTTCAATGTTTTCCACATTGCGTGTGGAGTCTCCTTCCCATGGAGGCTCAAGATTATGGGATCTCGAACTCCCTCCAGGATGATTCTCCTAGCTCGAACCACACACTTCTTCCATTCCGCCAGTTGAGTAGCATCAATAGGCTTAGGGACATCTTGATCAATGAAGTCCTTAAGGCCGTTATCTTCCAATACTGCCTCCATGCAATCCTTCCAAGCTATGTAGTTTGAGCTGCCATCAAGGGCATACTCAAGCCTCAAACCATATAAAGCCATCAGTGAAATGGATGTGATAAGAACTTGAGATCTATATCCCAAATAATAAACTTCGAATTTCTCTTGCTTGTATATTGTTCTTCCTTGATCACCTGTGCTCTGATACCGTGTAGAAATTTCACATGTGTAGATAAAACTGATATATGCAATGTACTAAAGCATAATACTTGATCTAGTTCTACAAAACATTAAGCAAAAGCATAATCGATTTCATGAGCAACATCAAGCATAAACACATATAACTGATCAAGAGAAATAATCAACCATAACACATGATATATCATTGGGGAAAGAACAAGCATAAAACCCCTATCTGTATTATTAATCAAGCGGAAATTGTCTTCTGTTTACAAAAGAATCAGCTCAAGAGCTATCCTGTACTCTTTGCAATCCAAAAATGAAGATCATAGACTACCTAGGCCTCAATATATAGGCCACAAGTCCTCCAATCTCCTATATTACGTATTTCTCTTGGAAATAAATCCTTCTCCATGCAAGGAATACTTACTAGAAATATCCAAGCATCTTATAGTACATTGTCCCTCATCTGAACTCAATTAGGTCTTTGTCTGAATTGACATGCATCAATCATCCATGAGGGAATGCTTAGTTATCTAAAATAATAGTTGTCACATGCATGCAAGCATTAACAAACTATTTCTTATTAATTTAACAACTTGTTAAATTAATCTAATTGGACTTGACGAAGTAAAACTAAGTCAACTAATCCTCTCATTATAGAACTCATACTTGATTCTTCAATCAGTGGAGAAAATCAAGGATAAATTCCTCAATCAATGAGACAACTAATTGCATGTTCTCACAAAGACTTCAAGTTTAATTTTCCATAATTAATTAACTCATGGAGATTAATTAATTAATATTTTAAACTATTGTTAAGACCAAATTTGTTTTTACTTCCTATAGTTAGACCAAGGACCCCTAAAAATAGGAAGGGACCTAGAAATGATATTTTTAGAAGATTCTACTTTTAGCAGTTTCATCTCTCACCCAAGGTGGCCAAAATGCTCATTGGCCAAACTACTATTTTTAGAAGTGCTATTTTTAGGAGTTCTATTTTTAGCGCATTATAAATTTAGCATTTCTTGTTGTACTTTTCAAAAAATTCACAATTACCCCTTAATATTTGCTTTATTTATATTCAAGTGATTAATAATATAATAAGGTAATAATAATTGAAGAATATTTTTGTTTTTGTTTTAATTTACTAAATCTTAAAAATATATAATTTTTTGTTTTCATAACATGGAAACCAAAATAATGGTGGCATGAAATGTAGCTTAAAATGAAATTAGCAGAGAGGCCAAAGCTTGAGTAAAGATAAGTAATATTAGTTTTATTATTAATATTTTATTTAAGATTCTTAAAACATACAATTTTATGTTTTGAGAAAAATAATTATTTGTAATTGGATAAATAAACTTGCTATTTATAATGTTATACTAATTTATCTCAGATATAAATAAATATTACATTTAAACAAATTAAAATATTTATTAAAATATTATATTTAATATAATATTTGTTAATATCATTGGCACAGAAGTAATGTGACATACAAAGGAGTGGACCCGATGGTATTATATGGTGTAGTTAATATGTTTCGAGTTCTGAGGTTAATTGCATATCGGAGGATATGAGAACCACATGTTAATGTGACTGCAGACTATGGCGATTGCGATTAGCAATAAAGGTGGAACCTCGAAATTCATGCAAAGGCCATATAAAACGGTTACTTGAAACAAGGTTGCTTGAATGTTACAAAGTACTTGAAGCCTCTGCCTTTATCTTTTACAAAATTCTTCCGATTATATCTTTGTAGTAATTCACACAACTACATTAAAAATTAATACCACACAATTACAAGCAACCAAGAAATTTATTATTAAAAGTTCAACGTAAAAGATGAACATAAAAGACCTGAGAATGCTCAAATATTAAGGGCAGCAACACCATGTAATAACTCAATAAAATTGGTTTAATCTCTTTTGATCATTCTATTATATTTTAATGTTTTAATGTAATTGATAATGTGATATATAAACTTGATCTCTAGATAATGAAATGAATCATTTTAAATTTATATTATTATGTTTTAATCTATTCATTCATGAAAATTTGCAAATATATAAACTTAATTGTAAAATTAAAAAATATAAAAAAAAATAACAATGAAAATACATAATAATATTTAAATTGGTAAAAACTAACCATTTTAAACCAATTTATAACTTGAACATGTAAAATTATGTTTCAAAACTTATTTAAACAACCACAATTCACAATTACCCCTTAATGTTTGGTTTATTTATATTAAAGTGATTAATAAAAAAATAAGGTAACAATAATTGAAAATATTATTTTTTTGTTTTAATTTACTAAATCTTAAAAATATATAATCTCTTATTTTCATAAACAAGGAAACCAAGATAATGGTGCCATGAAATGTAACTAAAAGAAAACATTAAATTTAAGGGGCCATAAACAAATAAGTATAAGAAAATGAGTAATTTTAGATTTATATCATTAATATTTTTATTTAAGATATTTTTAAAACATACCATTTTCTGTTTTGAGAAAATTTAATTATTTCCTTAAATTAGATAATAAACTTTCTATTTATTATTGTTATACTTGATTATATTCATAATGATATTAATATAAATATCTACATTTAATAACAAAATTAAAATCTATTTTTATTAAAATATTATTATTTTAATATTAATATTTATTTATGTTAATATCATCGGCAGAGAAGTAATGCGACATACAAAGGAGCAGACCCGATGGTATAATATGGTGTAGTTAATATGTTTTGAATTCCAAAGTTAATCGCATATCGGAGGAGATGGGAACCACATGTTAATGCGGCCGTAGACTATGGTGATTGCGATTAGTAGTAAAGGTGGAACCTTGAAATTCCTGCAGAGGTCGTATAAAGTGGTTACTTGAAACAAGGTTGCTTGAATGTTACACAATACTTGAAGCCTCTACCTTTATCTTGTACAAAATGCTTCCAATTATATCCTTGTAGTAATTCACATGACTACTTTAAAAAGTATTACTAATGGGGCCAGCCCACGTGGTCCCGGCACCAATGCACTCCACTTGATGGTGTACCAACAAATAATAATATTAATCAAAATATTTTTGGATATATGCAAATTGGTTTCAATCTACGTTGAATTAAATGGGGTTACGGTGATTGTACGTTGGTTGTTTGTTTGGTGGACATCTGCCCCTCCTCGTAATTCTATGAACCCGCCTTGGTATATGGTTTCACCACCTTCGCGCTCATTTGGTTATTCGTTGTTTCTCTCGGTCATTTTCTCTGTGACCTCTCAGCGACCTCTTGCAGCTTCACTGTGGATTTTTTTGTGTTTTTTTTAGGCTTGTTTGCCTTGTTCTCTGAGCTGCGTGCTCCTGGTGGCCTTCACGGCTTCAATGTGGTTTCCTTTGGTTTGTTCATGGATTTATTGTCTGGGTTCTTCGAGCTGTATGCTCTCGGCGGTCTTCACGACTTTAATGTGCATTTCGTTCTTGCGGTCTTGCTTCACTGGTTCGAGACTCGACCTAGAAGTTTTTCATTCACCTGGCAAATTGATGAAACCTTGGTAAGGTTTGTTTTCTTCGTGGTCTTTTGCTTGTATGTCGACTGTTACTGTATATTTGGTGTCTGCCTTAGTGGGTCTCCGCCTCTGTGCGTCCTTTTCTCAGTTCGTTTCCTGTGTTTTCACGAGTATTTACAGTTGGTTGATGGTCATATGGTTCTTAGTAACATTTCTCCAGCACGGGGTTCGATTCCTCTACAAGCTTGGAAAAATTATGGTGGCGATTTTCGTCGGTTCCTCCGCCAACTTACTTGGTAAGTTCCTTATTCTATGCTGGATACTTGTATTCTTTTTCTATCTGTGTCTAACGTCTTCGGCTCCTCGTGGGTAGGAAGACAATTCAGAGGTGTGGTTGTGGTTATGGCTTGCCTGCCAGGTAAGCTAATTCGTTGTATTTTGTTTGATCCTTCAATTTCCGGTTCCCCTGTATTCCGTTAACAGAGATTAATCTCGTTTTGTTGTTTCTCTTCGCAGGTAGAGCCACCCGAGGGTTTCGACGCTTGGACACCCAACTGTTCCGAATGAAACACGGGTAGTGTCGTTCTCTTCGTTTGTTGTTTGCTTGACCTTAGTGTTACGACTTGTAGGATTGATATTTCACTGGCTTTGAGCCGTTGTCTGTATTTGTTTCTTCGGTCATTAAGCACTGTCCTTGGGTTATGGTAATGAGTTGGGGACTTATGGGGTTTGGCTTGCGTTTGTAATCAGTATGATTCCTATGTCTGTGAACTGGGTTCGTTCCTTTACTTTGAACAGAATGTAAATAAACAATAAATTTTGATGACTGTATTTGTATTTCTATGAATCCAACTCTGGAATTGATTTGGGTTATATTTGTAAGTTCGCATACCTGATGTTTACAGAGTTTGTTTGCTCAACTGGACTTGCAATTTCTGACTTCGTATGGTTTGATTACATAAATGATTTTTTTTATGTCTGGTTATTTGTTTGAGCCGCCTGTAGCTGGGCGTTGTTAGTTCTCCTCCGGCCTTGGTTATCTCTCCTTTTGATTTAGAACCTGTAGCAATACATTAACAATCTTCACTAAGTAATTTTATACAAATTATTACACAGTGTTTAGGACGCTGTATGGATGAAATGTGCGCAGAAAAATTATATTTTTCTCTCTGTATTTCTTTTTCAGTCGAACCCCCTATTGTGCTTTGCCTCTCTTTTTAATAGCACTGTTTACAAACCGTCACTAATAGCAGTTAGTTTGTTCAATTGGTTACATCAGTTATTCCTCATACGGAACGCTGCATGGTTGTCTAGTACATTTTCTTTTCATGGCTTTACAACAGTAAATTAACTGCCTGGAAACAATGACTCTAACTAATTACTACTGCTCCTAATTACAATTTGTTACATTAATCTTAGGCAACTTAATAAAAGAAAAGTGATAAATAAAAAAAACAAGTATGCTATCCATTCAGTGAATTAATTTCTCCGTCCTCTTCAGAAACCATATCACCCTCGCTTTTGTCTTTGCCCTGTCAGCCAGATGCTCCTGCATCAATTACCACACAATTACAAGCAACCAAAAAAATTATTATTAAAAGTTCAACGTAAAATATCAACATAAAATCCCTGACAATCCTCAAATATTAAGGGTAGCAGCACCATGCAATAAGTCAATAAGTAGTAAATTCGTTTACTACCTTTTGATCATTCTATTCTATTTTAATGTTCTAATGTAATTGATATTGTGATATATAAACTTGATCTACAGTCTAGAGAATGAAATGAATCATTTTCAATTTATGTTATTATGTTTTAATCTATTCATTCATGAAAACTTACAAATATATAAATTTAATTATAAAATAAAAAAATATAAAAAAAAATAAAAACCAAATACATAAAAAGGTAAAATAAAAAGAATCATTTTAAACCAATTGTATAACTTAACATGTAAAAATTATGTTTGAAAACATATTTTAAACAACCAAAATTCAAATTAACCCCTAATGGTTTGGGTTATTTATATTCAAGTGAATAATATAAAAAAATTAATAATTGTAAAATATAATTTTTTGTTTAAATTCCTAAAATTAAAATATATAATCTTTGTTTAATAAATAGGAAATTAAGATATTCTTAAAACATACAATTTTATGTTTTGAGAAAATTTAATTATTTCGTTAAATTGGATAATAAACTTGCTATTTATTAATGTTATACTTAATTATATTCATAATGATATTAATATAAATATCTAATTTACATTAATAAAAAATAAATCTGATTTATTAAAATATATTATTTTAATATTATTATTTTTTTATGTTAATATTATCGGCTGAGAAGTAATGCGACATACAAAGGAGCAGACCCGATGGTATTATATGGTGTAGTTAATATGTTTTGAATTCTGAGGTTAATCACATATTTGAGGATATGGGAACCACATGTTAATGTGACCACAGAGTATGCTGATTACCATTAACGATAAAGGTGGAACCTCGAAATTAGTGCAGAGACTGTATAAAGTGGTTACTTGAAACAAGGTTGCTTGAATGTTACACAGGACTTGAAGCTTCTACCTTTATCTTTTACAAAATGCTTCCGATTATATCTTTCTAGTAATTCACATGACTACTTTAAAAAGTATTACCACACAATTACAAGAAACCAATAAATTTATTATAAAAGTTTAAGACCTGGGAATCCTCAAATATTAAGGGCAGCATCACCATGCAATAAGTCAATAAGCAGTAAATTGGTTTACTGTCTTTTGATCATTCTATTATATTTTAATGTTCTAATTTAATTGATAATGTGATATATAAACTTGATCTACAGTCGAGATAATGAAATGAATCATTTTAAATTTATATTATTATGTTTTAATCTATTCATTCATGAAAACTCACAAATATATAAACTTGTAAAATTAAAAAATATAACAATGCAAATACATAATAATATTAAAAATGGTAAAAACTAATCATTTTAAGCCAATTTACAACTTGAACACATAAAATTATGTTTCAAAACCTATTTAAACAACCAAAATTCACAATTACCCCTTAATGTTTGGTTTATTTATATTCAAGTGATTAATAATATAATAGGGTAATAATAATTGGAAAATATTATTTTTTTGTTTTAATTTACTAAATCATAAAAATATATAATATTTGTTTTCATAAACAGGGAAACCAAGATAATGGTGGCATGAAATGTAGCTTAAAGAAAACATTAAATTTGAGAGGGGCCATAAGCAAATAAGTATAAGAAAATGAGTAATTTTAGATTTATATCATTAATATTTTTATTTAAGATATTCTTAAAACATACAATTTTCTGTTTTGAGAAAATTTAATTATTTCATTAAATTGGATAATAAACTTGCTATTTATTAATGTTATACTTAATTATATTCATAATGATATTAATATAAAGGATCCTAAAAAGCATCGGTTGGAAACGGGAGCTCGGCGGAAGCGACTGAATAGGGTTTCAGAATGGTGCAGGCATTCGTTTCTAATGGAGGGCGCAAGAGGAGGGAGGCCGACTCCCTCCTACAAAGACGCGGCAGTTGGCAGAGGCAAAACACCAACAATCAGAAGGAGAAGTTTTGCGGATGGTAGGAACAAAGACAAGGGAAAGGAAACAGAAGGGAGCAAGACCAAGGAGAATAGTAGCACAAAGGACATGGAGGAAGAAGATAAAAGTCAGGGTGCAAGAGACAAAAAACAAAAGGGACCCTGCAAACTTAAAGCATAAGTAACTCCTAGAATAATATTAAATGATCCTGCTCTGCAGGCGCACATGGAACACATGGGAACCTACGCCATTATCTGTAAATTCATGGGACTCTGGCCCACTGAAAAAGATTTACAGATGTGGATCAAGTATCATTGGAAACTTAAAGGAAGCATTGACCTAAAACTTGGGTCAAAAGGATTCTTCACAGTAGTGTTCTCAAACATCGAAGACAAAGACAGAATATTTGAAGGAGGACCCT
The DNA here is from genome assembly GCA_000404065.3 of Pinus taeda. NCBI lineage: Eukaryota > Viridiplantae > Streptophyta > Pinopsida > Pinales > Pinaceae > Pinus > Pinus taeda. The sequence goes on from APFE030249387.1 coordinate 27,938, forward strand.
ACTTTTATGTAGCAACCGGTCTTTATATGAGGCCTTGGAAGATGAACTTTGTTCCAAAGCGGGAAACCTTCACCTCAGTCCCTGTTTGGGTAAGGCTCTTTTCTCTTCCTCTGGATTATTGGAAAGCAGAATCACTAGCTTCCATTGGCAATAAATTAGGATGTTTCATCGAAACTTCTGAAGCCACAAGAAGAGGTAAATATACCTCCTTTGCTAGAATATGTGTGGAAATGGATCTATCAGGTGCTCTTCTAGAGGAAGTAATCTTGGAGGTTCTTGATGAAGAATGGGTGTAGGCAGTGCACTACAGGCATATCCCATTCAGATGCCATAGATGCCATGATCATGGACATTTGTTCAGAGACTACCCTCTTGGTAAAATAGAAAATAAAAGGAAACCTGATACCTTGAAGGAGACCGATAGATTTCAGAAAGTGACAAGTAAAGGGAAAATGGAAAAAAAGGGGTCAAAGCAACTACACAATGAGTCACAGAAGAACAGTCAGAACAAGTTTCAAGTGCTGGAAGAGAATGAAGAAATCACAAGAGAGAACCAGTCTCAGGAGACAGGTCCTAATGAAGAAGAAAAGGAAGAGGACAACAAACATTCTCAAGATATGGGTTATTCAAAAGAGCCAGTGACGAGTGAAACATAAATGGATATGGACTAGGAAATGACCCAAAGTGAAATAGATCTAGAGGATCAAGAGCTGTTGGAAATACTGGATAAGGAGAACCTGGATCTAGAAGGATTCTTGATGCAGGGAACCAAGGGAGGAATAGATTCTCTACCTCAAGAAGAATGCAATAGAATACATCAGTTGTTTTTATGGAATGCTAAGGAAAAAGGGATGGACAAAGGTAAAAAAATTCACAAGCAAGAGCATCAAGGCGTGAAACTATGAAAGCAACTCCAGGATTAGCGACTAGAAATCCAGGAAAGACGAGGGGCAGGAAAAAGAAAAATGAGCTCCTGATGGAATGTGGAAAGCTAATGATAGATTCGGGTAAGATGAAAGACCTAACCAGTTACTCCTTTACAAATATTTAATTATGAAGTTAATTTCTTGGAACATCAGAGGTCTAGGTAGTAAAAGAAAGCAAAGAATGCTAAGTAACATAATGAAACTAGCAATGTTGGACATTATCTTCATTTAGGAAACTAAATGCTCTATTCAGAAATTAAAACAGATCCATAGCAAGTGGCTTAACAGATTTGAGTTTCTAAAAGTTCAAGCAGAGAACACAACGGGAGGTGTCTAACTCTATGGGACCCACTAAAAGTTAGCATAATAGATGCGGAGGCATCTAGAAATTACCTTTGAATAATTTTTCAACCAGTTGGGGTGTCAGTTCTCTTCCTGGTCACTAACGTCTATGGGCCTCAAAGAATAGATAAAAAGATCAGGTTTCTTGAATCCCTAGTTGATCTTAGAAGTAGACATGACAAAATTCCTTGGATCATGGGAGGAGATTTTAACATGATTAAATCTATTTTAGAAAAACAAGGTGGTACTAGACTGCTAATTAAAGATTCAACAACATTTCAAATCTTCTCAGAGGATATGAAACTAGTGGACTCTAAAATGCACAATGGGCGTTTCACTTGGAATAATAAAAGAGGAGGGGAGGCATGGGTAGCCTCCATATTAGACATATTTTTGTTATCATAGGAGCTTATGCTCACAAACAAAGAAATCACTGCTAGTATTCTCCCCTTTGGTCGCTCGGATCACTGGCCGATACAATTAGAAATCAAGGGGATTGATTCTCCCAGGAATAGAACCTTCAGGTTCGAGAATATGTCGCTCTCCCACCCGAATTCCATAAGCAATATTGAAAAATGGTGGTCCGAAGATTTGCAGATACAAGGCACTATAATGTTCCTCCTTCATAAAAGACTCAAGCACATAAAACTCAGGCTCAAAGAATGGAACAAGGAAGAGTTTGGTAACATTTTTGTGAATAAAAAATCAGTGGAAATCAAACTCCAAGAACTCAACCAAGCACTAATCATGGATGGTTTTGATAAAATCAAAGTGAACAAGCTGATAAATACCATCATGAATGGGAAACATTACGCAAACAAGAGGAAATCTATTGGAAACAAAAGTCTCAAGTTCAGTGGCTCAAAGAAGGTGAACGTAATACCAGATTTTTCCATTGATCCACCATGGCCAATAGAACTCACAATAGAATCTCCTCGATACTGAATGAAAATGGAGAGCTGCAAACCTCTCATAAAGGTATTGAAATAGTGTTGGTAGAGCATTTCAGAGGCATCACTGAGGAAAATAAACTAAACAGAGAGTAATATATCAAGGAAATTACAAAAAATATCCCTAAGATGGTGTCTAGAGAGGACAATTTTAACTTGAATAAAGAAGTAACTAAAGATGAGGTAAGTGAAGTTATTAAAGACATGCAAAACAACAAAGCTCCTGGACCAGATGGTTTCAATGTAGACTTTTTTAAGGCATGCTGGAACATTGTCAAACGCGATATTCTGAATGTGGTAGAGGAGTCCAAAAGAAAGAAGACTATTCTGAAAGCCCTCAACACCTCCTTCATCTCCCTGATTCCCAAATAGGATTTAGCCCCAACTACTAATAAGTTCAAACCCATTACTTTATGCAATGTGGTTTATAAAATCATATCCAAGGTGTTGGCTAGTAGACTCAAACCGGTACTCCCTTCTCTAATTTCAGGGGAACAACCGGGTTATGTAAAAGGTAGACGGATCCTAAACAACACTATTCAATCTCATGAAGTAGTTCACACACTTACCAGCAAGAAACAGGCTGGTATGATCATGCAATTAGACATTGCCAAAGCTTATGACAAGGTGAATTGGATCTATGTCAAGAAGGTCCTTTCTGCATTTGGGTTATGGCTCTAGTTACTTCCTCCAACTTTTCGATTTTAGTGAATGGTTCGCCCTCAGGTATCTTCACTCCTCCTAGAGGTCTTAGGTAGGGAGACCCTCTTTCTCCCTTTCTCTTCATCATCATGATGGAAGGTCTGGGTAGGTCCATTAAACAGGCGAAGGCTGTGGGAATAATTAAGGGCCTTCAATCAATGGAGAATGGTCAATCAATGACTCACCAACAATTTGTGGATGAAACTATGCTGCAAGGTATTCCTACAGTCAAAGAAGCCTTGGATTACAAAACAAATCTATTTAACTTTGCCTTGGCGTCAGGTATGGAAGTCAATCTCTCCAAATCTAAAATATTTTTCTTTAATACTAACATTTCCATTCAGAGAAATATCTCCAGAATTCTGGGCTTCTAGAGGGATTCCCTTCCTTCAAAATATTTGGGAATTCCCCTCACAGCTAGGTCGTTGCACAAAAGTATTTGGGAATCGGTGCTCAACAAGATGCAAGACAAAGTTAAAAAATGGACTATCAGATCATTGAACCTTGCTGGTAGGTTGATTTTGGTCAAGGCCGTTCTTCAATCTATCAATGTGTTCTTCTTATTAGCCCTCCCAACCCCAAAAGGAGTGCTACAAAAATTCAACAATATTCAAAGAGACTTCCTTTGGGGAAAAGAGGAAACTAGGAAGAAATGGGCTTTGGTTTCTTGGGAAAAAATCTGCAAACCCAAGAGTCGTGGGGGCCTAGGCTTAGATGATCCAAAAATCCCAAGTAAAGTTTTTGGAGCCAAGCTCTAGTGGAGATGGGTTAGGGAACCTGAAGCTCAATAGGCCATGACCTAGAAAGGAAAATATGCAAGCTCGTGGCAAAAAAGATCTTATAATAATGTCGGGGAACATAAAAGGCTCTTACATCTGGAATAAAGCTTGGGATAACATAAGTCTAGTTCAAGAAAACAGTTTCTGGGAGATCAGAGAAGGAGATCTAGCTCTCTTCTCGGAAGATAAATGGCAACAAGAACCATTGCTATTAAAAGAGGATTTCATGTGCCTCAAGCAAGAAACTGATTCCCAAGGATTAACCAAAGTTAAAGATTTTTGGAATCTTCCTCACGACACTGGAAAATGGAGAAACTGGAGATTCATAGACTGTAGAGATGAAAGTCCTATAAAAACAAAAACAAAGGCACTTATGGGCATTTTAAAGCAAAGGAAAATCTTCGTATCAGAGGGACGTGATTAGTTAAGGTGGGGCCTCAATAAAGAAGGCACCTTTAATCTTAGGGAAGAAAAGAGGATAATCTTGAATCTTGATTCTTGTGTTCCGAACAATTCCTGGCAAAAACTTTGGAGGCAAGAAGGATGGATGAAGATCAAGTTATTCATGTGGTTAGTCCATCACAAGAAAATATTAACTTGGGACAATATTGGTAAAAGGGGAATTATTGGGCCCTCTAGATGTCAGCTATGTGAAGCCCAAGAGGAAATAATGGAACACATTTTAAACAACTACAATTTCAATACCTGGTTGTGGGATTCCTTTGCCACAATTTTCCAACAGACAGACAGAGGTAAAGATAGTATTATTAACACCCTAAACAAGTGAAGAAGGAACTTCTCAGAAAATGAACTCCTTAATTTGGCCTGGGCCTTCACGCCAAGCTTCATTATCTAGAATGTTTGGAAAGAAAGGAATAAAATAATTTTCAAAGGTGAACAAACTACCCCTCTTCATCTGATGGGCCTGATCCTGAAGCAAATTAAGGAGACAGTTAGCACTATTGTCCGTAATTTTCCCAAGAATCCTCCTACGAATTATGATTTGAAAACTCTCATACAACTGGGTTTACATGAGCTCATTCCCTGGGATCAGTGCAAAAAAGCAAAAGATATGGATATCACGAAGAATTTCTGGGATCCTCCACCGAAAGGGTATCTAAAATGCAATATTGATGGTGCTTCAAAAGGCAACCCTGGAATAGTAGGTTATGGAGGTGTTTTAAGAGATGAAGAGGGAAGCATCATATTTGTTTTCCATTACCATTTAGGGATAGCCACCAATAATATGGTTGAATTAATGGCTTTGGAACATTGTTTAGAGCTTCTGAAACTGACACATTATTCCAATGTCATTGTTGAAGCAGATTCAAAGATCTCTATCAATGCGGTCAAGAGAATCAGTTGTGGAACAGCGCCAAAGAAGGTCTCGAAACACTGGAAACTAATTCAGGTGTATCAGAGGATTCAAAATCATCTTCTGAGTCTTCGAACTATAAGCTTTAACCATGTTCGAAGAAAAGCCAATAAGGTCACGGAAACTCTGGCCAATCAAGGTGTGATAAATTCCGAGGGCAAAACTGAGCTTATATGGCAAGAGACACCTTAGAGCAATTTCAAATCTCTCTGCAATGAACAAGCAGTGAGGGATAGAGAGATTTCCAATTACTGGTCCAGAGTAAATAGTTCGGAATGAAGGTTTCTATGCACGTTCATTAGCGGTACTTTAGTTGGTTCCTGGATGAAGGGATTTCTCAAACTGATCACTCTTCACTGGGGAGTGGGTTGCCTTATCTCCTTACTTCTTCAATTTGGAGCACTGAGTCCTTTTCTCAGTCCGGGACAGTCTCAAACCTGTTCTGATGTGTTCTCTCACAAGCATAATGGTTGGTTCTTTCGGAAGGCATCAATTTTCTTTCATTTCACTTATGGGGGAGAATACCAGACATATAGTGGTTTTCGGTTGCTCGCTAGGCTTCGGAGTGGTAAGTGGTATAGGGATTGTGGGAGCGATTCCACTGGGCTCCTGATGCATGGTAGGGGATGGTCAGAAATACCACCTCCCATCGTGCCCTATCCTTTGTGCAATTTGGCGTTGCGATATTGTTCCGTGTCGTCCGATTGTGCTGTTGGAATCAATCGTCGGATTTGGGGGTGCAGCTTTGTGGGCCTACAATACTTTCATACCTTACGAAACCTCATAATAGGAGATTCCGCGTACAGGGGAGATTACTAGGCACTTAGTGGTTTTTGGTTGCTCGTTGGGCTCCTAACGCTGTTGGAAATAATACTGAGAGGGGGGGTGAATCAGTATTATCATGTCAATAAACCTTTTTCATTTTCATACTCAGATTCATATACGCTACTTCAGTTAAGGATATCCGCGTATATACGCGACTGTGTTAAAAGCAACTAGCGTACATCCAGTAACCTTTATGATTTAGTTAGTTCATCTTCAGTGAATGCATTAGATCATTATTAACCATATGAATAGTAAACAGAACAAATCATCACACATAAAGAACACACATGAACACCATGATATAAGGTGGAAACCCAATGTGGGTGAAAACCACCTGCTGCAATTTGTTTCTATATTCCTTTAATAAGAAACTTCTTTTACAATGTACTGGTGCAGACCTTTACCACTACGCAGGCTTCTACCTGCAGAAGGCTACAACCTTCTTAGCTCTTGTACTAGCCGTTCCATTTACTAGTACGTAGGCACTGGCCTACTGAAGGCTCCAACCTTCACTCATTTTCCAGCTGCTCCTGGAAGGGAGCTACAACCCCCTGGCTCTTGTACTGGCCAATATGTTTACCAGTATGTAGGTGCTGGCCTACAATCATCCAGGGACCACGTTTCATACATTTTCAGACTGGATCCATAAAACAATCACCATTGCAATACAACCTGCATCATCAATCGATGCTGAAACCCTGTCCAGAACACAGTACAAACTACATGACTCTACAACAACAACCAGATGCAATAGCAACCTCAAATATCATACTTCATACTATATATGCTACTTGGATGAATGCAACCTGTGTGTATACGCGCTTTTACCAAAGACAACCCGCATACAGATCTACAAATTCTAACTCATAACTTTGCAGCTATTTCAGACATTAGAACATACCCAGATCATAACATCCATAAACATGCGTCAATAGATCTAGTCTATCCATAATCAAACCATATAAAGATAATCATTCCAAGCCTTGAGATCCCGTTCCATCATTTATCATCCTCCACATGAGTACAACCTTGAATCAGATCAAGCAAGGCATCACCAACCCATAACTAGCATCTGGATCTCACACTTCATCAGACATTCATCCTTGCCCCATCCTTTTGCCTAATGATATTCTCCTTATATAGGTTAGGCTTCTCTCAATACCATTGTCCAAAACCATGTAGAACCAATACCATGAACCCAATACCTGGGATCAACACTTCAGACCAAATACCATGGACTAATACCAAAATACCATGAACCAAATACCACGGAACAAAACCATGGTTTCCGACATGTACGCGCCTTTCCTTCTGTGAACCTGGGTGTATACGTGTACGCGCCTTTTGCTCCGCTAACCCGCGTATATACGCACTTTCATCACGGTCAACCTGCGTATATCTCTCTTTTGATCTACTGCTCTAGATCTGCCATCAGATTAACTTACCATCACCTGTATCAAACCTCTGAGGGAGTTGCCATCAAGGACAAGCCCTGAATCATAATGCCAACAATCTCCCCCTTTGGACTTGATGGCAACCACCACACCAAGTCACTCTCCCCCTTTGACATCAAGGGCAAAGGGCGGACCAAGATATTCTCTTCCTTGGTATACCTTCTGTTGTCCATACTTCCCCTGAGTACATGCTGAAGTTTCTGATTAAGCTCCCCCTTTGTACATACCAAGGTGTACCAATCTGTCCATGCTCCCCCTGACTGTAGGCAAGATCTGCAAAAAGATGTTCTACAAGAAGAACATGACTCTATTATGAATGACCTTCCTATCACCAAAGACTCATACATTCGTCCATTCTCAACCAAGTGAGGATATACAAAAACAATAATCATTACATTATCCATCCCACGCATAGTGGGGTAACAAAGTATATAATAAGACTAACAAAGACCAAGGACCTAAACAAGACCATGATTGTTATCAGCAGCTATCATACACCATATGATCTACATTATAAGCGTCTAGTATCCAAATTTGTAACCTGCAATCCATTCTTTTGGTCAAGCAAAATATGTTAATAAGCATCATCACCAAGAACTTCTAACCATAATGCCAACAATGCATTATTTGAAGTATATGCTCGCCCTGAACCTGTGCCATGCCATCATCAAAATAGTGACTGAACCATATCAGACTTCTGTATTCCTGCTTTCTTTCAGAACATCATATACGCGACTCTGCAGCATCTAACTCAAGTATATACGCTACTTGTCTTCATAAAACCCGCGTATGAGATTTGGAACACTGATGTTCCACACTTCCAACTACCTCTGAATCTATCATGTCTGTGTACTCTGCTATGCCACATCTTTCTGGCTGTACTTCCTTTTTCTTCCATATCTTCAACTATGATGATGTTTTCTTCTTTTGGTTTGGGTCCACAATCTTCTCTTGCATTCCTTTGCTATGTGTCCAAGTTTGTAACATGCATAACATCTTACATGTCTCATATTCCTTCTATTCCAATCAACAGCTTTGTGACCAAACATATTGCAAGCAAAGCAATATCCATTAAAGTACCTGGAATGTGATGATCTTTCATGATGGTCTTGAATCCTTCTTCTTCTACATCCAGCTGCAACATGTCCAAGATTATAACATTCAACATTATTCATAGGAGGAGTAAAAGATTTTCTTTGAAGGACTTCTTTCCTTGCTTGGTGATGAGATTGACCTTCCATCTCCTTGTTGAGCATTTCAGATTTTGCATTAGAGTCCCTTGTCTTAATTTGTGAACTAGATTCACCTTCAATAGACTCATGAAAACCAAAATCAGTTTTGATAGCAGGAGACCATTGACTACTAAGAATATCATCCAAAATCTTTGTGCTATCTTGAAATCGCAATAGTTTATATTTTTCTTCTAATTTACTTTTCAAGATATTTACCTCAACCTGATGTTGTTCTTCCTTTTCCAAACATTGCTTCTTCAAAGTTTCTTCAGACTTTCTTCCTTCTTCCACTTGTTGCCTTAGTTTGAGAATCTTATTTTCTTGCTCTTCATTCAGCACCTGCAGCATTTGATGAACTTTGAAAGCACATTCCAACTGAGCTTTTAAGCTGATAATTTCTTCTTTGAGAGCACTCTCCCTTTTGCTAGGTAGGTCTTGTTGATCTATGACTTCATTTGCTTGTCCATCTTTAATCTGAGGTGATTCAGAATCTGAATACTTACTTTCACTCCCCGATAGGCTGTCATTGTTCCTTTGAGCTGTCTTCTTCTTTTGACGTGCTTTCTTTCCCATTGTTCTACAGATCTCCTTCAAGCGATCAAGCTTCTACCAAAGGACCTGCTCTGATACCAACTGTTGGAAATAATACTGAGAGGGGGGGTGAATCAGTATTATCACGTCAATAAACCTTTTTCATTTTCATACTCAGATTCATATATGCTACTTCAGTTAAGGATATCCGCGTATATACGCGACTGTGTTAAAAGCAACTAGCGTACATCTAGTAGCCTTTATGATTTAGTTAGTTCATCTTCAGTGAATGCATCAGATCATTATTAACCATATGAATAGTAAACAAAACAAATCATCACACATAAAGAACACACATGAACACCATGATATAAGGTGGAAACCCAATGTGGGTGAAAACCACTTGCTGCAATTTGTTTCTATCTTCCTCTAATAAGAAACTTCTTTTACAATGTACTGGTGCAGTCCTTTACCAGTATGCAGGCTTCTACCTGCAGAAGGATACAACCTTCTTAGCTCTTGTACTAGCCATTGCATTTACTAGTACGTAGGCGCTGGCCTACTGAAGGCTCTAACCTTCACTCGTTTTCCAGCTGCTCCTGGAAGGGAGCTACAACCCCCTGGCTCTTGTACTGGCCAATATGTTTACCAGTACGTAGGTGCTAGCCTACAATCATCCAGGGACCACGTTTCATACATTTTCAAACTGGATCCATAAAAAAATCACCATTGCAATACAAGCTGCATCATCAATCGATGTTGAAACCCTGTCCAGAACACAGTACAGACTACATAACTCTGCAACAACAACCAGATCCAATAGCAACCTCAAATATCATACTTCATACTATATGTGCTACTTGGACGAACGCAGCCTGCGTGTATACGTGCTTTTACCAAAGACAACCCGCGTACAGATCTGCAAATTCTAACTCATAACTTTGCAGCTATTTCAGACATCAGAACATACCCAGATCATAACATCCATAAACATGCGTCAATAGATCTAGTCTATCCATAATCAAACCATATAAAGATAATCATTCCAAGCCTTGAGATCCCGTTCCATCATTCATCATCCTCCACACGAGTACAACCTTGAATCAGATCAAGCAAGGCATCACCAACCCATAACTATCATCTGGATCTCACACTTCATCAGACAATCATCCTTGCCCCATCCTTTTGCCTAATGATCTTCTCCTTATATAGGTTAGGCTTCTCTCAATACCATGGTCCAAAACCATGTAGAACCAATACCATGAACCCAATACCTGGGATCAACACTTCGGACCAAATACCATGGACTAATACCAAAATACCATGAACTAAATACCACGGACCAAAACCATGGTTTCCGACATGTACGCGCCTTTCCTTCTGTGAACCTACGTGTATACGTGTATGCGCCTTTTGCTCCGCTAACCCGCGTGTACATGCACTTTCATCACGGTCAACCTGCGTATATCTCTCTTTTGATCTACTGCTCTAGATCTGCCATCAGATTAAGTTGCCATCACCTGTATCAAACCTCTGAGTGAGTTGCCATCAAGGACAACACCTGAATCATAATGCCAACAAACACGTGGCAGGGGATGGTCAGAAATACCACCTCCCATCGCGCCCTATCCTTCGTGCTATTAGGCATTGCGATTTTGTTCTGTGTCGTCCGATTGTGCTGTTGGAATCAACGGCCAGATTTAGGGGAGCAGCTTTGTGGGGCCTACAGTACTTTCTCGCCTTGTGAAACCTTGTTAAAGGTGCTTTGTTTTCGGTCACACTTCCTTTTTTCCATCCTGGGACTTTTTTTTATTTTTTTTTGTAAGGTTAACTTTGCTCTTACTGAGGTAAAGGTAATTCCAATTCAGATTGAATGGTTTTCCTGGGTCTTTAAAGCACAATTACTTTATGTAAATGCTGTAACTTTATTTTTTGGATAATGAAATAGAAGGACAATCTCTTGCTTCAGCAAAAAAAAGATATTAACATAAATATCTACATTTACTAACAAAATTAAAATCTAATTTTATTAAAATATTATTATTTTGATATTAATATTTATTTATGTTAATATCATTGGCAAAGAAGTAATGCTACACGCAAAGGAGCGGACTCGATGGAATTATATGGTGTAGTTAATATGTTTTGAGTTCCAAGGTTAATCGCATATCGGAGGAGATGGGAACCACATGTTAATGTGACTGCAGACTATGGCGATTGCGATTAGCGATAAAGGTAGAACCTCGAAATTCATGCAGAGGCCATATAAAGCGTTTAATTGAAACAAGGTTGCTTGAATATTACACCGTACTTGAAGCCCCTACATTTATCTGTTACAAAATGCTTCTGATTATATCTTTGTAGTAATTCAGATGACTACTTTAAAAAGTATTACCACACAATTACAAGCAACCAAGAAATTTATTATTAAAAGTTCAACGTAAAAGACCTCACAATCCTCAAATATTAAGGGTAGTAGCACCATGCAATAAGTCAATAAGCAATAAATTGGTTTACTATCTTTTGATCATTCTATTCTATTTTAATGTTCTAATGTGATTCATAATGTGATATATAAACTTGATCTACAATCCAGATAATGAAATGAATCATTTTAAATTTATATAATTATGTTTTAATCTATTAATTCATGAGAACTTGCAAATATATAAACTTAATTGTAAAATTAAAAAATATAAAAAAATAACAATGCAAATACATAATAATATTTAAAATGGTAAAAACTAATCATCTTAAATCAATTTACAACTTGAACATGTAAAATTATGTTTCAAAACTTATTTAAACAACCACAATTCACAATTACCCCTTAATGTTTGGTTTATGTATATTCAAGTGATTAATAATATAATAAAGTAGTAATATTTTTTTGTTTTAATTTACTAAATTTTAAAAATATATAATCTTTTGCTTTCATAAACATGGAAACCAAGATAATGGTGGCATGAAATGTAAGTTAAAGAAAACATTAAATTTAAGAGGGGCCATAAGAAAATAATATAAGAAAATGAGTAATTTTAGATTTATATTATTAATATTTTTATTTAAGATATTCTTAAATCATACAATTTTCTGTTTTGAGAAAATTTAATTATTTAGTTAAATTAGATAATAAACTTTGCTATTTATTAATGTTATACTTAATGATATTCATAATGATATTAATATAAATATCTACATTTAATAACAAAATTAAAATCTAATTTTATTAAAATATTATTAT
>APFE030249412.1:0-55371 GCA_000404065.3 Pinus taeda
TTTAATGATCCTGAAGTGACAAGTGCTCAGATGGACCTTTTCCTTTAAGGAGTCTAAAAAGGAATGAAAGAGACTACTCTGGAAATCTAGACAGAGGGATTACCAAACCAATCGCAAAACTGCAGAATACTTTTTACAGTACAACAGTCAATCTTCCCGAATCCTGTGTTCAGTACATTGCGATCGATAGGGCAGCAAACACGGCTTCCTAAGGATAAAGGATATAGCCTATTATCGTCTCCCAATATATACTCAATGGTACGTGGGAGCACAAGTTTGTACTGGCACTTGTCGTCTCAAAGAGGAGGAATCACCCAACTAGCAATGAAAGCGATAGTTACCAGGCTTAACGATGCCAGAATATGTCTCTAGCCTAGACTTCTAAATTTTGTGCGTTAGGTTCGAAAGAGTTTTTATGTTCATTGAATTCATTTTACAGTTGATCTTGCTTAAGAATTTTCCTTTCAGGTTCACAGTGTGATGTAGATATACAATTCCTAAAATGCAGTCTAATATGATAAACAATCGTTTAATCTTCTTTTGCAATGAAAATCCTAGCTACTAAGGAAAGAGAACTGAGGATTCTTTCAACAAAGAGCACAAAGCACACACGAAATGCACTGTCCTAAATCAAACCAATAAGCTGTCTAAATGCAAATGCACATGCATGTATTTGTTTTCAACCTTCTTAATGTGTGAATGACAAGAAGAATGCTAATTACAAATCTGAATTATCTTTTCAAATCGATAATACTAACAAATTTCTCTTCAAAACGAAGAGAAGATAACAACGACACTTTGCAATTTCGAATTGAAAATTGTTTCCGACACTTGGAAAACTACTAATTCAAATCACATACAAGAGTAACAGTATAATCGACCATCAAGAACAATAGGATTCTCTTCTATGACTGAAAACGACACTTGCGACACTTCCAAATTAAGAAATGACAGCCTGATTACACTACTTCTTTGTAAAAGAGAACTGAAAATGGTGCACAATACATAAAAACATTTACAGTTCTTTGCACAATGGAGGCAGAATGATGGAAAGGAAGGGGATTTCAACAGAGGTATACTAATCACAGACAGCAAAACTCCTGAATAGAGCTGAAGAGAGTGAAGAAAAACCAAAGTCTGAAGGCAAAATTAACCTTCTCTGACCATCGCACCTGTTACACACGGAATCTAGTATGCATCTCACCTACTACACATGGGAGGTGTGATGCATACAGACTTCCTTGAAGAGAGGGTGCGATGGTACCAGTGCGAGACTTTTATTTGGTCTTTGGTCACAATTTCAGCTCAGTTCAGGGATTTAGGCCGAGCAAGTGATGTTCAGTAAATATAAATCACAGGGCTGATCTAATGAGGTTACTAGAGCCACCACTAGGGCAGTTAGAGTGTTTGCAGATCGATTGTTCAATTTATAAACAATACCCGGAGATAGACTGAAGCAGCATTGATCTACTTTTCACTTGCATAGCAAATGTAGTTTGAAGGCTATCTGGCTTGACTTCAGGATCTGTCTGAAAGTTTATAAAACAAACAAATATAGACTAGCAAACAATCTATTTGGTCCCCAGTGGAATTGCCATTTTGTTATCGGGAAATCTAGTGTCCACTCGGAGCTGCTAGTCCCACTAAGACTGGTAGCTATCTTAGAAACAAACAAACTAAAACTACTTTCGCTTTCCTTTATGAGAAGTATATAAGGGGGGAACAAAGGACACCAACCTCAGTCTTGCGCTTGGTTCCTTGCTTGGTTCCTTCTCCTTTCTGATAGATCTTTGCCACTTCTTCTTCGTCTACCCAGCTTCAAAGAGCACTTGTGGAATCAAAGCAACATAATACTATCGAAGAATAGAGATCTACAATCATAAGCAATACAGGACCAGATATGTATTGACCACACAAATACATATATCATCAAATATACAAGAATGTGGAGGAAAACATGAATACCTTTATTAATATCAAGAATAGCAAAGAGGATTACAACCAATTGTTCTGACCCAGCATCATCCTCCAGCAAGAAAGCCCTTCTTCACCTCATGTAAAGCTTAGATCACCCAACACTATGACGTTGCACCAGGAAACCAACATCACTTCCTTACAAGATACAAGATTCCAGGCTCTAGATATCTGTGATGAGGGATCCATATATAGATGATTGTAGGGGGGTGAGTCAGCTTCTGGGATTTTGATTAGTGTCCTCTCTCTGATAGTTCTTGATTCCACTTGGAGATTGATGATCTCTTACTCATCCCTGAGCGAATTCAGAGAGGCAAGTGTGAGAGGAGAAGTTTCTGGAAGATTCTACAATCCTCCACCTCACAAATTGTCTCTACCATTTGTCCATTCTCACCCATCGCACCCTATAGAAGGGCTTTCCAATATGAATCGCACCCTCTGCACTGGGCATTTTGTATGGTCTAGTTTTGACTAGTTCTGAGCAGTTTTATGTGGAGAACTTCTGGGAGATGATGTAATCAGCTGACCTTATTCCTTTAGGGAGTGAAGCAACACTTTTAGGGACTTATGAGCCTTTGGTTTATGGACATTTATGATTGGGGTTGCAGTGCCCAAAAATGTCTATAACAAACATCAAAAGTCATGTGTCAGAATGTATACGCTTCTTCAATGAAGCTAACCTGCGTGTATATGCTACTTACTTAGCTCAACTTGCATATACCTCTAAAGATACTAAATCATAAAACCTCTGAACCACAAACTATACCAATAAGTGACATTCTGAAGATATACTATCAATTTACAGAGTTATAAATAGATATTGGCAAGGATCACCCTTCTTACTCAATCAATCAATCAACTAAACTCAATTTCCTTATACATTTAGTTCTACTTTCAGATCTAAGAAGAAATCATTGAAAAACAATAGTAAAACAATGATAAAACAATAGCATTGATCTGGTAGATCAGTCATCCATAAACATCAAGCTTTTCTTTTGCATACGCTACTTGGAAGAGTCAAACCAACATGTATATGCACCTTCAGCAAAGCGAACCAGCGTATAGATCTGCAAATACTTACTTATAACTTCACTGCAATTCCTAACTTCAGACATACACAGATCATCACGTGTGTTAGCAATAAGATCTAGCCCATCCATTATCATATCACATAATGATAAGTCATTATGATCCAGATCCATCATTAGATCACATCCATCATCAAACACTCAAGTGCATACTTAGTCTAGATCAAGCAAAGCATTAGAAACCCATAAAATTCATATTTTCTTTTGATCTAGCACTTCATAAGATATTCATTACTTATTCTCTTAGCCCTTTGATCTTCTCCTCCTTATATATTTAGATCCTTTGTAAATACCTCGGACCAAAGCCTTGAAGAAATACTTCAGACCAAAAACCTAAGACCAAAACCTCGGACCAAAACCTCAGACCAAAAACCTCGGACCAATACCTCGGACCAAAACCTTGGACTAGAAACCTCAGACCAATACCTCAGACCAAAACCTCAGACCAAAAACCTCGGACCAATACCTCGGACCAAAACCTCAGACCAAAAACCTCGAATGAATACCTCAGACCAAAACCTTAATTTTTCATCCCATACATGCTTTTCCTTCTGTGAAAGTGTGTGCATACATATACGCTTCTTCTATTCCGTGAGCACGCTTGTATATGCCACTTGGACAAGGTGAACTAGCATATAATTCTTAAGCCATTATATTTCTTCAATTTCTTGATTCTGATTTGTAGTCCCTTTTTCCTTCATCCTATTCTTTTGTACCATTACTTTGTTCCCTCTGAATATCATTCCTTTGCACCACCCTGCATTTTGTCACATCTGTAAACACAACTGCCATGCATTTTGTCACATCTGATATCTCTCCTTTAGATTCATCTAGCTATGTAGATTCATCTAGTTACCATATACAAGTGAGTTGTTCTGCTACAAGTGGGTTGCCATCAAATACAACACATGCATCATAATGTCAACATGCTATGCTATTTCTTTGAGGAAAATTGTTGTCGTTTTCCTCACATCTGGTGACTTATAGATTTAACAAGGCTTGAGTCTATTTTTAGCAAGCTCCAACTTTGGTGGAGCTGTCTAATCTACCTCTAATCTGGTTCATGCCACCAATGATGTCGGAAATTCTATAGATTCACAAGCTCATGCAATCTACTAAAACAAGAGACAAGAATCTACTTCTATTCTTTACTGTGGAAGCACAGAAATATCGAGCAAAATAATAATCGATAAGAGGAAGATAATCAAAGGCACATAACACAATAAATATTCGGGGAAAGCCACAACTCAAAAACTCACTACTATATTGTATTAATCCAGAAAATCAAGATGAAATTACAATGCTTGTTCTCTCTAGAACAATCCCACCACTCAGCAAATTCAATCTCAAACTCATAAGAAAGATCAAGGCCAAATCTTAGCCTCTTCACAAGCTCTCCAAGTCTCTATTCAATGCATAATTTCTATGAAAGATAGCTTGTATTTAAAGGGAAATAAGACCTCTAAAGATAGTGCAATCCCTCAAGGATCACTTCCTGATTGCATGCACTCTCAATGGAACTTAGAAAAAACTAAAACGAATAGCACATTGTCCCTGCACTCTAGTCTCAACTGGGTCTTTCTCAGAATCAACATGCATGAGTTTCTGATGAATATATATTCAATTAACTAGAGTAGCACTGGTGGAGTTCATTAGTGTCACCACTGACTGTTAACCCACTATTAGTTCTCTCAATCAATTTGAGAAGTAATTTAACTGAACTAACTCATGAAACTGACTCTTTTATTTTACAACTCACAATTAAATCACACCGGACTCGTAAAAAGTAGGGAGAACATATACATGACTTCCAAAATACTTCCAACTTTAATTTCCTAATTTAAGTAAGTTTAATAAACTTAATTTAACTATTTTAAGTTGCTATGAGAATAGAATTCGAATTTAATTCACAGTTCAATTCAAGGACAAATTAACCTGGAATTTCTTGTTGCCATTTCTCAACACTCCCTCTCAACAAGAAAGTGATTATCAACTACCTCGATCATGTCTCTGTGAAACTCAAATTTACATCTTAACAATTCCTTTGTCAAGATGTCAACATCTTGCTCCTCCATGGGAATGTAATCTAACAACATGATCTGCCTTAATACACAATCTCTGAGATGATGATACCAGATATGAATATGCTTGGACTGATCATGAAAGACTGGATTTTCAAAGAGTTTGATACAACTCTGATTATGACAATAAATCATTGTCGTATCCATCTCCTGACCAAACAAACCAACCAAGATCTTCCTTATCCAGATAGCTTCACATGCTACCTAACTTGCAGCCATGTACTCTGCCTCTGCCAAATTGAGTGCAACCAATCTCTGTTTCCTGTTGTACCAAGAAACTGTCAATAATCTAATACTAAATATGCCTCATGATGTGCTCTTCATGTCAGATTGACTCCCTGCCCAATCTGCATTGGTGAAGCCTTGAAGCTTCACTCCATCTGTCTGTCAATACCATAACCCAAACTGAGTAGTGACTCTGAGGTATCTCAATACATGCTTTTCCACCTTCCAATACAGATTGGTATGCCTAACCATTGCTTAACTAAGATGGTTGACTGCATAACGCATATCCAGTGGTGTGATCACCAAGTACATGAGTGAACCCACAATCTACTTGTAAAAAATAGCTTTCACTACCTCCCATGAAGTAGCATCCTCCATCCTCCACTTACCAGCAAGAAGAGTCTCCATGGGTTTACTGCTCTCCATTCAGAATCTTCTGAGTATCTCATTGGAATACTTGCCCTGAGATACAAAACCTCCCCATATCCCTGTCATACCTCCATGCCAAGAAAGTAATGCATGAGCCCCATGTCCTTCATCTCAAACTCTCTTGCATGGTCCTCCTTATAAGATTTGGTGAGCTTCTCATCACTAGTCAGTATGAGATCATCTACATAAAGTACAATGATCAACACCTTACCTTCTACCACTATGTGATATAGGTTCACATTGGCTTCACTCTTCGTGAATCCCAACCCAGTGAAGTAGCTATCTATCTTGGTGTACCAAGCATGGGGTGCTTGCTTTAGCGCATACAATTCTCTCTTGAGTCATCACACATGTGACTCACAGTCCCATGTTTCAAAACCTTCGGGCTACTCTATGTAGATCTCTTCCTCAATCATTCCATTTTGGAAGACAGTCTTCACATACATCTGATGGATCTTCCAACCCATCTGTGCTAATAGTGTCACAATAGATTTGATTGAAAAGCACGTTGCAACAGGAGAAAATGCCTCATCATAGTCAATCCCATCTACCTGTGAAAAGCCATGGGCCACAAATCTAGCCTTATGCTTCTCCACACTACCATCTACAACTTTCTTTACCTTGTAAAGCCAATGAGAGCGCACAACTAACTTGTCCTCCTGTCTT
The DNA here is from genome assembly GCA_000404065.3 of Pinus taeda. Lineage (NCBI taxonomy): Eukaryota > Viridiplantae > Streptophyta > Pinopsida > Pinales > Pinaceae > Pinus > Pinus taeda. The sequence goes on from APFE030249412.1 coordinate 6,464, forward strand.
TGGACCACATCCAAAACATTGTTTCGAACTATGGAGTCATACACCTCGACCATCGTATCAACCCAAACCAGTTGTTGCATTGCTTCTTGAAAGGAATATGGCTTTGTCATAACACATGCACCCATAAGTGCCATGTATCCATTGTACCTCTCTGGTGACCTCCTATGGCTATGCTGAGAAATCTCCCACATTCTCCTATGCATCATCCAATAATCTGTCCGCCTCTCTAGTGCACTTTCCTCCCTCTCTGGAAGACTCTACCTGAGTGGATGCCTCCACTCTTTGAACCTCTGCATGTGGTTTCTCCACATAAATCTAAGGTCCCTCAACCTTAGGAGCTAAAAGCTCCTCATTCACATGTATCTCAAGCTCCCCTGAAGGGATGCTCACATGGCCTTCTCCTCATCGAACTTGATATCCCTGTGAACCACTGTCATCTGACTGGTTGGCATGTACACTTGATAGTTGTGGGGTGTATCAGTGTACACCAAAAAGATCCCCAACTCTATTGTTGGCTCAAGCTTCTTCCATACATCTTTGGCCACATGGCAATAAACTGATGACCCAAAAATCCTGAAGTGACCAACATTTGGTCTCTTACCGGAATAAGCCTCCTTTAGTGTCTTCATCTCAGGTATCCAATGTGGGCTATGATTCTAAAGATAAACTGTTGTGTTGCAGGCCTCAGCTCATAAGTGTAGTGGTAGGCCTTCATTATGCAACATCTCCCTTGCTGCCCCTACTATGCTCATGTTCTTCCTCTTGGAAACCCCATTTTGTTGAGAGTTATGGGGTCTCGTCAATTCTCGTCTAATTCCTTCCATTGCACAATAGTTCTTAAAATCATTGGAGACATACTCATCCCCATTATCACTCCATAGAGATTTAACCTTCTTGCTAGACTCTTTCTCTACCAATGCTTTGGACTTACAAAACTTTATGAAAGTTTGATCCTTTTTCTGCATGAACTTGTTGGGGAATCCTTCACATTGGTGATGTGCTATGTGGGGACCTCCGTTTGGCCAATCAAAAAGCTTTGTTACTACTTGACTATTGGCCAAATTTTCCTTATCCTCCTTTAGCTGATCTGCTAACCATTTTTTGAAAAATACCAAACTAAAACATGCTCTAAAGGGTCTTCCACCAAGTTAACTCAACAACATTGACTTTGGGGTACTGAACTTTTATTAGAAATAACTTGAAATCCAGGAGGCCATTTTAGAACTTCCATATACCACTGGAAATATATTTCAGAGCTCTATCTATATGAGTGGTTTTGAACTACATTTGAAATGATCTACTATCTAGGAAATGGATTCAAATTCTTTTTACCATTTCCACCATTTCCTTCTACATACCTTGAGTTGATCTTCATTGTTCTTGCAATATTATCTACTCTTGCCTTCATCCTCATCACTTTTTTCAATGGAAATACATTTCTAAGAATCAAAACCATAGAGAAGAATAAAACTTTGGAACTAGTTGATCTCCCAAAATACAAAACTAACATTAGTGTCAAGTGGGTCTACAAGTCGAAATTGAATGAAAAAGGAAAAATAAAAAAACATAAGGAAAGGATGGTTTCCAAAATATTCTCACAACAACTTGCCATATATTATGTTGAAAACTTTGCTCTAGTAGCAAGATTATATACATTCATAACCATTGTGGCCACTATAGGTCAAAATAAATGGAAAGTTTTTCAAGTGGATTTCAAATCCATTTTTTTAAATAGCATATTGGAAGAATAGGTTTATATGGATCAATCATCTGGCTTTGAAGGTCTAGGACAATAGCATAAAGTGCATAAGAAAGCCTTATATGGGTTCAAATAAGATCCTCAAGCTTGGTACAATCAAATTGACTCTTACCTCATCAATAGTGGATTTTGTAGAAGCATCCATGAGCCAACTCCTTATACAAAAAACATATAATAAAGGTAAAATTCTCAACGTTTTCCTTTATGTTGATAATTTATTCTATACAGATAATCTAATCTTATAGTAATTTAATGTTGCCATGAAAACAAAATTTAGCATGACTAATCTTGGCCTCATGAAATATTTCTTGGTAATTGAAATTAATAAATTTGCGAATGGTATTTTCGTTTGTCAAAAAAAGTATGCCATTTACATCCTACACAAGTTTAGAATGATTCACTACAAACTAGTTGACACTCCAATTTCTCTAGAAACCAAGATGAGCAAACAAGATGAAGGACCATCAGTCGATTCTACTTTGTATAAAAGTCTATTTGGTTGTCTCTTGTATCTCATCATAACTAGATTGGAAATCATGTTTGCAACTAGTTTTGTTTCTAGATTTAAGGATTTAGACTAAAAATTTGCAAAAAAAAAATTAAGGCATGTTTCAAGGACACTAAGCTATGGATTATTGTACAAGAATTCTTAATATTACTCACTCCCAGGCTATAGACATAAAGACTATGTAAGCAACTTAGATGATTAAAAAAGCACATCAGGATATGCTTTTCATTTGGGAACAAATCTTATTTCATGGGTGTCAAAGAAACAACCTATTCTTTCAATATCTTCTACAGAGGCACCATATGTAGCTACAACTTCCACATATTTTCCAGCAATGTGGATTAGAAGGCTATTGAAGGATCTTTCACATATTTAGAAGGAGCCAACTCCTATTTTCTATGATAATATATCCACCATTTCCTTATCCAAAGAGTTGCATGTTTCACAAAATGAGAAAACATATTGACATATGCTTTCACTTGATTCGAGAGTTTGTCAGTAATAGAGATATATTTCTTAATTCTTATGGATTGCGAGATCAGCTTGCAAACATTTTTACAGAGTCATTGGGAAAAATTATATTTGAATGTTAGAGAGAGCACTTGCACATCGTAAGTGCCAATAATTCTAATAATTTATATTAGGAGCGGGTGTTGAAAGCATTAATCTTCTTGTCTCATCTTTGTCTAGTAAATTTCATAGTTTTAGTTCAAATTTAGTCAGTTGAGTTTTGGTTGAGTTCTAGTTCAGTTATTTATTGCTACATGTTCCTTTGTCTCCTATGTAATATATTTATCTATTAATGAATATTTGGAAGAGTTGTTTGCTCCACTTTCATTTTCATAATCCCTATTAATATTTACTAATACTTCACAGTCTCCGAAGTATGATGAATGCAAATTTACCAATAACATAGCCCTTAAATTAACCCAAATCTAAGAAAAATTCAAAAACATAATTAGTAAGGTTTAAACATATTTTAAATTCAACATGAGGCACCATTACTACCACAGATATAGATAAATGCCATCTATCCTCAATCTGAAATGTAATCATTTTATACACATAAGACACAATACTAAAATACTTTTACAGTTACACCAAAAATGTAATGAAGTCATGTATAATTTAGTCGATGGAAATCCTTTAGTCGAATCCAATCCTTATTTTGTGTAATACATCAATTTTTTTTAATTTCTATGGTAGTTTCTACTGCATATGAAGGACTATGGAAAATTTATTAAGTTATACTTCAAAACTTTTGGTGACAGGGTGAAATTCTAGACAACATTTAATGAGCCACAAGTTGTTCCTACTCTTGGTTATGACAACCATTTTTTTGTTCTCAGAAGGTGAGTTTCTTCATTTGGGAACTAGATGGCATGATATTATTTTATGATTCATGGATACCATGTTTTACCGAAATTTCTCTATTTCTTATCTTTACAATATTTTTGTGTTATTTCTCAAGGTCATTCCTTGCCATCGACACTCCTACCATAGTGGATAATTAGGATAAGTATTGCTTTTGCCTCCAGCCTTATGGCTATAGTGAATACCCAGGTTAGCTATTGTTCATATTTTATTCATGGCCTTTGATAAGCAAATGTGTACTCAGATGAATACATGTACTTTTATTCAATGTTTAATTTATTCAACTACATATTTCCATAGATTGTCTTTCAGTGCATAGAAAACATCATTTTCTAATGAGAGCCATAGACATGTTCTTTTTTCTAAGTGAAAAATGTTCCAATATTATGCAGTCCACAATAATTTTCTCCGTGATATAAATTAAAAGTGTTGATAAAATGTTAAATTCTCATGACATGATATAATTTGTTGATTCCAATGACACTATACTCAGAAATTCATGTTGTTAGATTCATTACTCCAAAATTCCGAAGAAATAAAGAAAATTTTACTATTATATATTTTAAGCATTATCCTTCGCTCTCAATGACCAAAGGAAAATGATTTGAAATATATAAACTTGCAGATGAGAACACAATGTTTCCTAATAAACATACTAGTCAAGCAGAACTATGAGAAAATATAAATTAGAAACATAGTGTACGTTCAACTTACCTTTCTTGGTGAGGAGTCTTCTCCCACTAATTTTCCTTAATCCATAGTGTCCTCAATCTTGTCACCAAGATTCATTTTGTTAACTTCATTTTGTTAACTTTATTTTGGGTAATGGGCCATCTAGAAGGTTTCCCTTTCAAACTTGAGTTAATATCTAAGTCGCCTTCTTCATTAGTGGGGAATATTGTCCCACTACTTTTCCTTGATCCATGGTTTCATCAATCTTGTCACCAATATTTTTTTTTTACCAAACAAATTGAGATGGTGGTATCTTACAAATATTTTTAACAATTTGTATGATATTTTTATTGTTATTAATACTTTCTGTTGTATTAATTCTAGAAATATAGCCACTTCACAATATCCATTAAGACCTTTAATTTTCCTTGCGCTTTGAAACATCAATAAAGTTTGATTGTCGGGCCATAAATACTTGAACATGAAAAAAGTCACATAGTATGATTGAAATTCCCTTAAGAATTCAACACCCTCTTTGTTTACATGATGTGCCCAAAATTTGTTTCGCCTTCAATTTGCGCTCAATTTATATAGTTATCCTTGCCACTTAGGTTCCTACCTTAAAGTATTCCTATTTATCATTACTGTGTAGTACCATCGTTCTCTGATGGTTTCATTGCTTCATGATGATGTGAGATTACAATGGCCTATAATTGATGTGTGGATCGAAGATCAGTAATACAAACATATTTAAGATACTTGAATTGATACCATTCCAAACTAGGAGTATTTATACGTATCTAATCATGCATATTACTATGTGATCAATGTCTTCAAGAGTTTATGCAAGTGATAGAAAATATGGGGCAGAGTTCCATATTTTTATCCTCGACCCACTCTAACCTATGCACCAATTTTATGAATTGATCCACCCATATCTTCAAGAGTTTATGCAAGTGATAGAAAATATGGGGCAGAGTTCCATATTTTTATCCTCGACCCACTCTAACCTATGCACCAATTTTATGAATTGATCCACCCAGGACTTTGTCGGTGACTATGTATTGAAATATACATATTGTTGGCATTATTGTCCATCATTGGCAGTTTCACAAGCTGCATAATGTTGTGGTTGTTTTCATATGGGCAAGGGAGAGAATGGAAACGCAAGAAAGTACCAATGATAATGGAACCTACAATGAGGTATAAAGTATAGTGCACCATGTTAATGAACGTTAAAGCCTATAGGAACAAGGCATTTGCTAAATATTTTCTTCAAGCCCTACTCAAGGTAGTGACTTGCTGACATGTGATTTCCCTTATATAGTTTTGTTTAAAATTTTCATATGTTTTCTCTTTTCTATATTTCATATATAAATAAGATAATTCGATGAAGGTGTTTATGTGTATGTGAAAGATAAATAATTATTTTTAAGGATAATTTATTTTGTTCTAAATTTATGAAAATTTTAATTGCAAATGTACCAAAAGCTTTGCTTGAATATATGAAGTGTACAAATAAATATTGCTTTGTATGTGCTTGTTTCCAATGCATTACTTGTTGGAAACTTGGTGGGTTATACATAAATCTTGGGTAAATTTATATTTCAAGTTAGTGATCATGTTTGGATGTTATAATAGGGTTGATGAAGTTTGGCATTCAAGAACTCCACACATTAAGATATTTTTATTAAAATGAGCCATATATAAATACAATATGATGGAACCATAGGATCAATAACTTTTTATGTTCAATGAATTCTTCATATTTTTTCCTAATTTAATTATTCACAAAATAATTAACATTTCTCTCTAAATCTAATGTAATCATTTCAAGTCCAATCATCTTTTTGAACATTTCAAACATTTCTCTTCCAAGAGTTTATGTGAAGCTTTCTATAATTTACTCACTTATAGAACAATGTATTAGGTGAATGGTCTTGGTCTACATGATCTCTAATCAAATGGTACTTGGTGTTGATGTATTTGGTTCATCATTGGATATATGATTATTGGTTAACTTGGTTGCATAACTGCTATAAAAAATAGGTGGAGAAGCATTCATGTATTTCTCTTGGAAATCCTCTAGTATATTCCTCAATCACACAATCTCCCTCATTTCCTATACATCTGAAGAAAATTAAACCAAAGAGGCTTAACTAATTACCGAGATTTACTGAGTTTTAATGAGAAGAAAAATAGCATTAACACAACAACAATAATAACACACAATAACAAAAACAAAAATGTCTATCCTTGAAAAAACCCCAACTTGGGGAAAACCCAACCCAATTAGATCTCATTAGCAACCTATCCACTTTAGCCAAGTGAGCCTTCACCGCTCACCTCCAGGGATTCCTTACAATGATGTTTTTTCAGCATTTTATAGCCTTCATTACATGCAATACCACAGGGAAAAAACGATGTGTGCACAATACTATGTGCCCCAAAACAGTGACCAAAACATCACTGTTTAACCTGGTCAACTTTGACTCAGACCCCAAGTCAATTTATCTAACATTCTCCCCTTAAACTTGACTTAGGGTTACTTGACTAAATCTAGCCAACCTCACTAAATGAGTTTGTCAAACTATGTTCACTCTAGCCCTTATCCCCTCAAAGTTTTACCATAGATATCTATAAATCTGAAATCCCCTATCACCTAGGTCTAACCCATACTTTACCGTAATTTCCCAGAAATACACGTTTTACCGCTATATGCCAATTTATATGCCAATTTACATGGCAATTTTTATTTTTTTTCATAATTGTTGATATTATCCCTTATTCCATTCTCTCGTCGCATACTTTCCAACGATACCCTAGCCAGCTTTTAAGTTCTAGCTATACAGCTCACCACAAGCGGAACTCATCAATCATGTGACCATGTTACACCATTAGTAGTGGTATTTTCACTTGTAGTCTCCTGAAATCAACTTTATTAACAAATTCCAAGCACACAATATCAGCCCTTATTTGTGCCTTATTACCATGAGCTTTGTGATATCATAGCTCCATCGCATCAATTTCAGGCCTTAATCCTCTGAAACACGCAGACATTTAAAATTTTCTGATGCTACTTGTTGTTCCACTTGAAGAAACATGCTCATTATTTCACGCCTACTTTTCCACTTGAAGAAACATGCTCATTATTTCACGCCTGTTGTTTGGTGCCATCATTCATGCGATTTACCACGCATTCACCTTCTGCTGGGCATCCACGGACTCCCGCTGCGCTTTGTAATCACCACCACTGCAAACTTTCAGTGGAAGCTATGTAATCGACTCCTGGGCTGCCATGAACGATCAATGCTTAGCATCGCCCAACGATGGCCTACCACCATGGCTTCCACGACCGCCATATCATCCATCAGCACCACGAGTGCCTTCACAACATCATCGCCGTATCCAAAAATAACACAGGTGGAGATTTGGTTGCTTCTAGGATCTGATGTACTCTGTGCTCTGTGAGGCACTGAGAAGCAGCTCACCCATAGATCTCCCATGTGGCCCATGAGCATGGCCAGACAACGATTGAATCAATTCTTAATGCCTCGAGAGAGCTGAGAGCTAGTAGTGCTGGAATCAGAGAAACTGGGCAACGATTCAGTAAAATTCTCGCTCTCATCCGTCAAAGGCATTGCCAGCACGCCGACCGGTTCCCAGATTCCTCTAGGAAAATCCAAGGCCACTCGACCCAACCACAGATATCGCAGCTGCCGTTGTCATCGCTTCAAACCTGCCACAGATCTAAAAACAGTGACACAACCCTCAACCTTGCACGTTCATGTCCTTATCGACACCGTTCCACCGCAATCGCCCTTCAGATTTACCGCATGCATCATTGATTTCATATAGCCAATGGTCTTGAAACCTTTATGGGATCTCAAATCTATGCAGCTCCGGCCCACCACATGATGGATCTGTTCTCCAGCCACTTGCGCCCAGATCAACATCGATCTTTCAAACGCATATGCGAGCACTGCATTGCAACTCGACCATTAGTAATATAGCAGTCTCATAACCATGCTATCTCAAATCGCCAGATCCAGACCTCCATGAGTGCAGACAATCAAATCCTTTTTATTCACTAGGCCAATAAAACCTTTGTCAAAGGAAGGTTAAACCGGAAAGGATTAACTAATTACTGAGATTTAGGGAGTTTTAATGAGAAGAAAAATAACATTAACAAAACAACAATAATAATACAAGCATAAATGTTTTGAGAGAAAATCCAACTCAATAAGATTTTATTAGCATTGGTCACAACCTTACCAATTTAGGCAAGTTAAGGCCCAATTTAGCCAAGTGAGCCTTCACTTTTGACCTCCAAACCTACCTTACAATGAAGTTTTCCGAGCCTTTTATAGGCTTCATTACATGCAATACCACAAGCAAAAAACCATGGCTACATAATACCATGTACCCCAAAACCAACATTGTGTACCCTAGTCAACCTTGACTCTAACCCCGAGTCAATTTTACCTAACAACATCTCTACTTCTATAATGGGATGTACTAGAATCCATTTTTTGCATAATCTCAAAGATATATTTATTAATCTAAGACTCATAATGTCTCTTAAATTATACATTCTATTCTCTTCATCCCATCAAATTTTGAATTTGAATGCCAAAATAGTTTGAAATGATCTACTTTAGAGTATTTGGGTCCAAAGCCTTGAATTCCTTTCAAATAAACTAGAACTCTCTTTATAGTGCACCGTTGTCTTTCAAATGGTTTTTGCATGAACTTGGAAAGAATCCAAATTGCAAATGAAATATCTAATAGTATAGGCATATAAGATTCCTCACATGTTAAGTTACATCCTAAAATTCATTCCTTTCTTTCGACGTAAGCTTCAAAATATTCTCCATTAGAATCGAGGGAGGATTACAATCAACCATGCCAATGTTTGTTCAACAAATCTCCAATGTGTTTCTTTTTGGAAGTGAAGACATATTTTGGATTTTGACTTACTTCAATACAAAAGTAGTAGTTAAAATGTGCCATGTCTAGTATCTAAAAATCCTTGTTTAATTCTTCTCTATGGATGCAATATATGCTTTATCCACATATACCACAATATATACAACACCTTTTCCAAGTTCTTAATAAACAACATTATGCCATCAAGATTAAAATGTTTGAAATTGATCTTCAAAAGATGTTCAATTATCTTTTCATAACATGCGTGAGATTCTTTCCTTAGGTTATACAAAGATTTCATGAGCTTTCATATATTTTGTTCATGACCTCTCACAACAAATCCTTATGAATAGGACATGGATAAATTCTGTATAAAGTCTCTATTATCGTAGCTTGTCCTCACATCCATGTAATGAATTTTATAGCAATTTTTGTGTTGCCAAATCGAAAAATGCATGAATACTAGACCACTTTATTGTGGGGAAAAGGTATCCTAATAGTATCTGCTTTATGTTTATGCAAACCATTTCACTGCAAGCATTTCCTTATGCATGTCAAGTGATCCTTGCATTTGTACTTTTTATTTTACAACCACTTATAGCCAATTGGTTTGGCTTTGAATGGAGAATCCACTAACTTACATATCGCATTGATGAGAACATCGTATTCTTTCCACATGAATTTTTTCCACTTATCACAAGAAAAAACTTCCTCAAAAGAAGTTGGTTTGAAGTTACTAGATAAATTTGATTCATAATCATATGACATGTCCATATTATATACATCATTTAAATCTAAATTATCGAGGTCACCTCCATCTTGTCATATAGAACTTCTAGTTCATATCTTACCAACCTCATTAAGATGAATTCTTTCAAGTGTCTTTATGATCCACTTTGGACATTTTAATGATGTTTTGAGTTGGTTAATTGAATGAGATAGTGTTGAATTATCATCAAGGTTTAGCATTTTAATCCTCCCAATCATATATTCCAATTAAAGCTCCTATGTTGATGAGGACATTGAATTTTCCTCATTAGTGAGAGATGGTAATTGAAAAGGAGATTCTATATATTGATCCAATATGTGGATCCTCCCTTCAATATGTGTAACATCACATCAACCTCATGAAATGTATTTAATGGATGAATCTATGAAAACTATTAAGTTTCCACTCAACAACTTTTTTCATTCTTGTCGGATTAAAAAAAATAACATCACTAGAAAAAATGTACCTCTTCTTTACCTCATTATAAATATCATATTCCTTTGCTATATGAGTACGCCAAGAATATTATCCTCAATTCCATGCACCAAGTTTGTTTCTTTCCTAAGGAATTAAGGAATATCATTATTATAAGAAGAGCTTCGGCGTAAATCACATGAAAAAGACCTTTGTCGATGCATTTCGAACCAACTAGTGTGGTTCATCGTCAAGACCTTTGTCTTGACGATGAACCACACTAGTTGGTTCGAAACGCGTCGACAAAGGTCTTTTTAATGTGATTTACGCTAAAGCTCTTCTTATAATTATGATGGATCACAGAAGCCTCAATTCTACAAAGGAATATCATGTTGAACCAAAACCCCAAGATTCCTCCCAAAGGAATATGACAATGCCCTATTCCCATTTCATATGGATTGTTCTTCCTAAGAGAATGAGATGGACATCTATTTTTTCACATATACTACACATAGATTTGCATCAATCCAAATGATCACCTTCAATTTTTGAAAAGTGGCACTGAATGCACCATGTCTAAGAGTGTCATGTTCATTCTTTCCAATAGATCATTCTATTGAGCATTGTATGTGATTGCGGTTTTATGCTCAAAACCCTCTTGGTGAACATAGATTTTAAACTCAATTGAATCCACCAAAATTCCATATCACATTCTCGATGAGAATTTTATAATCCTTCCACATTAGTTCTTTCTACTCATCATGAGAATTAGCCGCCTCAAAGGAAGTCCATTTGAAGTTAATAGATAAATTCAATTCACAACCATACAAAACATATTGTACTATATACATCATTTGAATCTAAATTATCTATATCACCTCCATATTTTCTTGTAGAACTTCTAGTTCTTTTGTTTGCAACCTCATGAAGATGAATGGTTTCAAGCATATTTATGAGCCATTTTGGACATTTTTATGCTAGTATAAGTTACCTATCTAATTGAGATGGCACTAAATTTTTATGAAGGTTTAGAATTTCATTTCTCACAATCATATCTTCCAATTTAACCTCCCATACAGAGGAGGAAGCTAGATTTTCCTCATGAGGGGGTGCTGGTACATAAAAAAGAGATTCTAGAGAGTAATCCAAGATAGGTATCCTCCCTTAAATATATAGAATATCATCATCAACCTCATGATATGTATTTACATTGGTAAATTTATCCAAATGATCAAGTTCTCACTCAACAATTTTTTTCATTCTTTCTGGATTCAGGAAAATAATATCTCTAGAAAGAACCTCTAGTTCACCTCATTGTCAAGATAGTATTCCTTGTTATTATTTGATTACACCAAGAATATGCAATTCAACTCCTTGAAACAAGTTTATTTCTTTAATCCTTAGGAATTCAGGAATAAAATTGCAAACCAAAGACTCCAAGACCCTTCACCAAGAGAATGTGTACATGCCCCATTACATGTGGAGTCTTGTTCCTAAGAGAATGAGATGGATACCTATTTTTCACGTCACTCAACAATTTTTTTTATTCTTATTGGATTCAAGAAAATAATATCTCTAGAAAGAACCTATTGTTCACCTCATTGCCAAGATAATATTCCTTGTTATTATTTGATTACACCTAGAATATGCACTTCAACTCCTTGCAACAACTTTATTTCTTTAATCCATAGGACTTATGTAGGTTTTAACTCCATATAGAAATTACCTGCATAAGAATTCTAAAACATACAAAATAAACAATGCGAGAGCATAACACATAAAACACATATACACAAAGATTTTCCTTTGGATCCCAAAACTAGGACTACTAGCTTGATTTTTCATTATTTTTCTTTCAATGTTACAATACATATTTATACATGCCAAAGCATCCAATACCATGGACCGAAATCCATCACGTCGAAAACCATGGACCAAAAACCATCGCATCCAAAACCATGTGCGAAAAAACATGCACAAAACCATAGGTAGGTCCGCCCAACCTAATATAGTGTCCAAAAACAAAATTTCCCAAGGTGATGCCCTGGACCCCATAGAGTGGGGTTACTTGCACACTTCAAACCCCCTGTGACCCCTCCGCTACACAATTGGCGCAACGAAGGGGGGGCTCTCCCCCCCTTCTAACCCCCTAGTTAACTATGTGGGCTAGTTGTGGAAAGAATATACCACAATCCAACATTCTCCCACTTGTTGTTTTCTTTCCACAGGGGGCCACAAAAGAGCTTAGTCATTTATCCAGCCGTGTAACGCCCATTGTTTCTCTACACCAAGAGAACTTCTCAAAGCTCACAAATTTTGTCAATGCATCTGCAGTATTCTTCAAAGTGTTCACCTTTACCAGCAACACCTTTTTGTCTTTTATCATATCACTCACAAAGTAATACCGAAAAACAATGTGCTTTGTCTTTGAATGATATGTAGGGTTCTTTGCCAAGAAAATTACACTTTGGTTGTCACAGTCTATCCTTATAGCTCCCTATACTAACCCGATACTTGAACACAATATCTGTAACCAAACTGCTTCCTTGCTTGCATAAGTGGCTGTCATGTATTCTGCCTCTACAGTTGATAGTGCCACTACAGATTATTTCTTACTCATCCAACTGACTGCACCTCCAAATAGGTTAAACACATACCCACTTGTAGATATTATTTGATCCAGATCTCCAGCCCAATCGGCATCAACAAAGCCATGAATATCCAACACTCTGTCCAGTCCTAGTCTTCCTTGGTAGCACAAACCATAATCACTAGTGCTACACAAATATCTAAAAACCTGCTTCACTATTGTCCAATGCTCCTTCCCTGGTTTTGACATAAACCTGCTCAATAATCCCACTGCATGTGCAATGACTAGTCTAGTACATACCATTACATACATCAGGCTACCGACTGCACTTGCATATGGAATATGGGACATGTCCTCTTCCTTTTCTTTTGTCTTGGGACACTGTTTAGCAGATAACTTTACACTTACACGAATAGGAACCTACACCAATTTACTATCCTGCAAATTAAACCTTTGCAATATTGTCTCGACATACTTCCTCTGGTTTAACTAGAGCTTCCTCTTTGTCCGATCTCTTTTAATTTCCATGCCCAAAATATAGTTTGCAGCACCAAGATCTTTCATGTCGAATTTGGGCGACAAATGGGTCTTCAAATATTGGATAATTTATTTATCATTTCCAACCAGCAACATATCATCCACATACAAGACCAGATAAATAACACGGTCACCAATTAATTTAAAATACACACAATGATCTTCTTTACTTTTGGTGAAGCCAAGTCCCCATATAAATGTATCAAATTTCTAATACCACATCCTTGGTGACTGTTTAAACCCATACAAAGACTTCTTTAACTTGTATACCAGTTCTTTCTTACCCTTCACCGAAAAACCTTCAGGTTGCTTCATGTAGATCTCCTCTTCTAGATCCCCATGAAAAAATGTTGTCTTCACATCCATCTATTCTACCTCAAAATCAAAAGGAGCAGCAACAAATAAAAGTAATCTAACAGAAGTTACCTTGGCAATAGGAGAAAAAATATCACCAAAACCAATTCCCAGCACTTGGGAATAACCTTTTGCTACCAACTGAGCTTTGTATTTCTCCACCTTTCCTTCTGCATTTTTCTTCTTCTTGAACACCCATTTGCTACCAATGGGCTTCCTTCTAGCCGGCAACTCCACCAGATCCCAAGCCTCATTTTTGTGCAAAGATTCCATTTCATCGACCATGACCTCTTTCCAGAGTTTTCCATCCTTTGAATCTACTGCTTCCTTCATAGTTCTGGGATCATCATCAATAAAAGATAAAGCAAAATTTGAACAAAAGGTAGATGGAATATACCTTTCTAGCTACCCTCTTTCTCAAATTGACCTTCTCACATCCAAAGTTTGTGGCTCTTCATCTTCTGATTCCTCCGCTGCTATAGAGTCCGATTCTTCCTCCTTTAGGTCAAACTCTATCTTCTTAGGTTCCTTTGGTTGGACTTCATGTTTTATAACATCTTTCACCTCTCTGAACACCACATCTCGGCTGTACACAACCTTCCTTGTTACTGGGTTCCAAAACTTATAACCCTTTAAACCATCCTTATACCTAATAAAGATGCATTTTTCATATTTACTATCCAACTTGGTTCTTTTCTCCTTTGAAACATTTACATATGCATCACATTCAAATACCCTCAAATGTGAAAGAGAAGGTTTCTTACTAGTCCATACCTCTTGTGGATTCTTATCTTCCAATGTTGATGAAGGTGATCCGTTGACTAGGTAACATGCAGTCTCCACCGCCTCTACCTAGAATTCTTGTCCTAACCTGACACCATTGAGCATGCTTCTTGCCCCTTCCATCAACGTCTTGTTCATTCTTTCTGCAACTCCATTTTGCTGAGGTGTATATGGAATAGTCTTCTACCGTGCTATACCACACTTCTTACATAATTCTTCAAATTCCTTACTGCAAAACTCTCCACCGTTATCTGTCCTCAACACCTTCATCTTCTTCTATGTTTGGTTTTCCACTAGAGCCTTAAATTCTTTAAACCTGTCAAAGACTTCAAATTTATTCTTAAGGAAATATATCCATGTATTCTTTGCAAAGTCATCTATAAATGATACATAGTACACAGACTTACCCAATGATGGAACCTTCACAGGTCCAAACACATCAT
The DNA here is from genome assembly GCA_000404065.3 of Pinus taeda. Classification (NCBI taxonomy): domain Eukaryota; kingdom Viridiplantae; phylum Streptophyta; class Pinopsida; order Pinales; family Pinaceae; genus Pinus; species Pinus taeda. The sequence continues at coordinate 21,596 of APFE030249412.1, forward strand.
TATGCACAAGCTCTAATATATGTTTTGCCCTCTTACCACTAGAGGGGAAACTCACCCAATTCTGCTTTCCATATACACAATTTTCATAGAAATCAAAATCATGGGAGCTATTATTCATACCTTCTATAATACCTTTACCATGAAGCATTCGAAGGCCCTTCTCTCCAATATGTCCAAGCCTTTGATGCCACAACATGGTATTCTCTCCAGAGACCACTAGATTTTCTGCTCCACTTTTAGGAACCACAAAACTGTTGCACCCATCAACAACAGTGCTACCTTGCAACTTGTACAGAGTTCCAATTCAAACTCCCCACATCAATACCAGTGCCCCATAAAGCATCTTATAGGTATCCTTATTGAACACTATTTTTACACCTGCATCATCCATCTCTCTTATGGAAATCAAATTTCTGGCCAATGCAAAATATGCAGAACACCCGAAAGTGTTTTAACCCTTCCACCTTGCAACTTCAACTTTAATTTTCCACGACCAACGATTCTAGTCTTCCTGTCATCCCCCAAGAAGACATCACCACAATCATATTTCTCATACTCGTAGAACCACTATCTATGGGGAGTGAAGTGAAATTATGCACCTGAGTCAATCAACCATGCCTCATGATCTACATGTGTACTTGAAGAAGCCAAGTACACATACCCACCTTCATCTGAGGTGGTTTTTGCCTCTGTAGAATGATCATCATCAAATCCCTTTCCGTTGTCAGGAGCTTTTGATTTACAATCCATTTTGTAGTGCCCTTCATGTGTGCATTTTCAGCACACCACCTTTACAGGTTTTCCTGGAGATTTAGATCTCCCTCTAGATTTAGATCTCGCACTTGATGAATTATTTTTGTTTCTGTTCTGGGACCGTCCTCATACAGACAAGGTATAACCATTCTTGCTCTCCATATTTTTCCGTCTCATCTCCTCCGTTAGCAAGGATGAGACTATTTCATCAAACTACAAGGAAGTTGGATTGATACCTATCACAATAACCAGAATATCCTACAAATCTGGTAGAGAACAAAACAGATTGATGCACTTATCTTCATTTGAAATTTTAATATCAACAGATAATAACTCACTTACCACAATATTAAATTCATTTAGATGTTTTGTCACCAAGTCTCCATCTTTCATCCAAAGGTTGTACAAATTTTTTGGTAGGAACATTTTATTCACCAAAGACTTAGACTGGTACAAAGTACCTAACTTTTCCCACAAAGCCTTCATCGTAGCTTCCCCTAATACATTCAGCAATATTGAATCCGAGACACACAATCGTATTGTGCTCTTAGCCTTCTGATCCAACTTCTTTCATTCTTCATCAGACACTCCAGTTGGTTTAGTACCCAGATCTACCATGATCCACTGATGTTTATCCACCAACATATCCTCCATCTTGAGTTTCCATAACTCAAAACTCTGACCATTAAATTTCTCGATCTCTATCTTACCACTACTCACCATCTTCTTTCACCACTAGAATCGATCCCACAAATCTCCCACTGAATAGGGTCTACCACAAGCCCGAGCAAAACCCCTCAACAACAAAGGCATCTAAAGCCAAAACAACTCTGATACCAAATGTTGGTTTTAACCCTGTACAAAAGTTACCTGCATACGAATTCTAAAACACAAAAAATAAACAATGCGAGAGAATAACACATAAAACACATATACATAGAGAATTTCCCCTGGATCCCAAAACCGGGACTACTAGCTTGATTTTTCATTATTTTCCTTTCAAAGCTACAACACATATTTATACATTCTAAAGCATCCAATACCATAGAACAAAAACCATCGCGTCCAAAACCATGGACTGAAAACAATCGCGTCCAAAAACATGTGTGAAAAATCATGCACAAAACCATAGGTAGGTGCCCAACCTAATATAGGGTCCAAAAACAAAATTTTCTGGGGTGCTACCCTGGACCCCATATAGTGGGCTTACCTGCACCCTTCAAACCCCCTGTGACCCCCCCGTTGCATAATCGACGCAACAAAAGGGGGGATTTGCCCCCCTTCTAAACCCCCGATTAACTACGTGGGCTAGGCGTGGAAAGAATATAACACAACCCAACAACTTAAGGAATAAAATTTCAAACCAAAGACTCAAGACTCCTCCCCAAGAGAATGTGTACATGCCCCATTACATATGGAGTCTTGTTCCTAAGAGAATGAGATGAATACCTATTTTTCACATATATTTCACATATGGTTGCATCCACCCAAACCATAAACTTCACTTTTTAGAAAAATGTCATTAAATGTACCATGTTTAAGAGTGTCACATCCATTCTTTTTGATAGATAACTCTGCTAAGGAATGTATGAAATTTTGGTTTAATTCTCAAAATCATGTTGGTGAATATAGATTTCAAAATCAACTGATATTTTCCCCTTTTATTTTTAGTACAAAGAGAACCAATAATAGATTTAAATTCATTTTTAATTCATAGATATAAAAAATTAATGTTTTAAAATGTTGAGATTTCTCTTTCAACAAATAAACCTAACACATCATTATGTAATCATCAATAAAGCATGACATATAATATAATATATATATATATATATATATATATATATATATTATATATATATAGTTAGATAGATAGATGGATGGAATATGCATGGACCTAGATAAAAATCAGAGTGTATCAACTATGCTTTTATATGTTCTCTTGAAGCAAAGTCATGAAAAAGATGCTTCCTATGTTTACCAAGGATACATGTCTCACATTGCTTCATGTTCCTTGGAATGGTGGACAAACTACAAAGACCATTTTTCTTCAACACATGAAGCCTATCTTAATTGATGTGAGAAAATATAACATCTTACAAAAGAATACAATTCAATGTACCTTCATCATCGCGCGAAAGGAATGCATAATTTTATGCCTATGTAGATGTCCCCTTCAACTTCAAAAATTTATCAGCCTCTTATATTTTCATGATGACTATACTGTTAGAACACCTTCTTATTTCAACATCTCCATTGAAGATGTGAATGGAATTTCCAAGATACTAAATATGCATTACATGTCATAATTTACTCCACTGTTAAGGAATAAAGATAATACTATGCAAAAGAAATTCTAAGAATCTATAAATTTTAGCATGTTGATGCTAATTATGATAGTTTTAAGAATGGAACCGTTTACAAATATTATTGCATCATATATACCATTTTTCAACTTTTGAAATAAGTCTCTTTGAGAATTGATGTAGTAGGTGGCATCAATGTGAAGCAACCAAGCATCTCTCAAAGGGGGAAATGAATATTTGAATAGTTATTCATTTACGATGGTATTGCAAGTAATGGATTGATTAAGATTAGGATCAAATTTTCCTTCCTTTCGTTTCTATTGGGATTTTATATTCTTCATCAACGAGTATTTTTCCTTAAATTTCCTCAAGATAGTTTCATTAATCACAGAAAACATAGATTATGAATTCCTTTGCCACTTCTCTTTAGGATATTTCCTAAATTGCTCTATTTATGCCTTTACAAATTGATCAAGCTCTTCTAACACATCCTTCAATTTCAAATCAACTTTGATTCCATAAACACTAAAAATAAAATGTCATAGCATCTCCATCTCAAGCACTATATGGGTCACCTTTGGGAGGTATTGATGGTGATGTAATATCTTATGGGGATTTCCAATGGTGGTCCTTGAATTCTATAAAGCTATGGCCACTATAAAAAATCCCTTGGTAAATCACATAGTTTCATCACCATCACTCATCCAAACATCTTTCCTCTCACATATGATTATTTCTCCAAATTTCTTCGACCCGTTATGCATATGTACCTCCATTTTAACACATACCTAATATTTCATAGGCTTGATCTCGCCCCCCATCCTCTTGATGATAAATTATAGGCCATAACAAATAGAAAGAACCTAAATCCCATTGTCCAACACGTTATCAAATAATTTTTCATGTAAAGAGGTGACATCCTCATTATGGATACTATGAGGAATTCCTAATATAATGATTATCAAGCGATTAAGAGCTACAATTTTTTATAAAGCCTAGGTGCATGAGACTCACATAGAACATTTTTCAAGATGATGGATTTGGTGAGAGATCAAATGGGTATGTTAAGAGCCAAAACAAAGAAATAACACGAAAGTTTCACTCATGAAATTGATGTTAATGATGTAATTACTATAACAATTTTTATCCTTCATCACCATGTCTACATACAATTTTCTCACTTTGTTGTTGTGATTTCAATTGTAGTGTCATTCTAAGAATAGAAAGATTATTAAAAAAACCTCGAGCGAAAACATGGAGAGTTTCCATAGGATGAAATGAAGCATTTTTGTGCATGTACATCTAGGATTCAAAATCAACAATGTGAAATTCTATCTAAAGTAGGTATATAATTTATAAAGTCATAGGACATATAACAAATATTCCTAGATTCCAAAGAATAGTAAGCTATAAATATTCTCAACAAAGAAAAAATAATGGAAGAACATCACAATTTTTTTTAAATAACCTAAAATTTATTTGAATAACATGCTATGGAATGAACAAGTTTTTTGGTTAAAATATTTTCATTCAAATAAGGCATATAAAAGTTGAATATGAAGAGGATTCAGGAAACCTGACACCTATGAGAAGGAAGAGGGATTTTATGTGTTAGAGTTTCCTACAGACCTTTAGTTCACCAATGCCACCCATATAACTGCTATAGGTGTTGGAGGTAAGATATGGCTTGTGGCTAACGTGAAAAATTTGTTCATCGAAAAAGGAAGGGATTTGTGTTGGGCACATCCCAACTTGGCATATATTTTGGCAAAGGCTCCACATTTTGTGGGGCGGAGCGCACAGTGAAGTGTGAAGTGGACCGCGTAGTAGTGAAACAAAGCACACTTTGAGGAAGTAAATATGCCATGCAGTGTAAGGGCTTTAGGGTGGGTTGAAGCCACTCCTTTTTGTAAAAGTGCACAATTTTGTAACGATGGTTTTGGGACCATACTTGCTTGTTTTAGAGAATCCATGGTATTTATACCATGGTATTTTGATGATGTAACCCTTCGATGTAATAGTATATATAGGATAAAATAATAAGAAGATAATCATCAAATCTTGAATTAGATCCAGATCAGTATTATGGGAAAATTGTTGTGATTTGTAATTTGGTAGTGAACTAGAGGCTCTATAGCTGGGTGCACAAAGGCATGAGTTTACAGCTAAGTGCGTAGACAACCTACAGCTTAGCACGCAAGCCAACAAATATTTGTTGTTCAAATAATTATTTGTTAAGAAATAGTTCTTGTGGACGTAGCCCTACATTGGGTGAACCATGATGCATCAATATTTTTATGTGTATATTTTCTTCTTATATGTTGTAGAGCAGTAGTTATTACAGTTGCATTTTATTTCAGCATAGTGATGATTTATGGTTCTATATGGCATGTTTAAGTGATTAATCTAATGTGACAAAGTGATTTATAAGTACTAAGAATAAGATAACATAATAATACCAAATCTCCTAATCCTTTAAGGCTACATAAACATGGTTCTGAATCCTCCCATAGTCACTTTGAGTGAGATTGCGATATTCTTGCAAGTCATTGCCGAAAGGGCCAGTGGTTGAGGGTTTTGTTGGTGTGTAGTATAGATTGAGCCTGGGTCAACCCAAACAAATGGTTTTGTTTCCAAGATTGGGATGTGTTTGAAGGATATGTGGATGTGGCACGCATCGAAGAAAGAGATTCAAGATTGGATAGAACTAAAAGAGTGAGAATTTGCGATCAAGAAAATAGAAACCCTTGTCTGACATCCAAAGTTTGGTTACAAAAGTATATTTTTACAAATCAATATGAGATTTTCTTCGCTTCATTTCCTCTCAAGCTGTACACTTGGATATCAAGGTTGGCCGGAATGAAGGACGGTTTCAAAGGTGAAGAACCTAGTGTGTGGACTCCTAAACTAATACAAAGACTCAAGAGAAAAAAGAATAGGATTTCAAGCATTTTTTATTTCTGGATTGATAGCATCTTGGGAGGATTCATTACTAAATTCATCGTAGACTAGTCCCTGTCCTATAGTGAAGTGGAATGATGATTCTTCAAAGGACCGCGAGGTAAGTATTTAAAATATCTAAAACTTTGGATTAAGATGCTTCTGTGTGAAAAAGGAGTTTTATAGATGTTGTCAGACTTCTAGTTTACTTATGTTTGGAAAAAGAGAGAATAAATATGAGCAAGAGATTAGAGTAACACGAAGTGGAAAGAGATATAGATTATATACCAGAAATAGATCTCATGGAAAAGACCTGAATTTCGTTATAGAAACTGATTATAGTCCTCTTTTAAGTGAATCTGAAAGTGAAATAAAAGAGAGCCACCCTGATAACCACTAGGTAGCTTCGCAGTATTCACGCTTCTAGCCTGAGACTTTGCAAAAGCTAAAATCCAATAATAGCCAGGGTATTTTTTTCTTCCCCCCTCCTAATCTCCCTACTCCCCCTATCCTTCCTACCGCCCATCCCCCTGCCCCTCCCGCTCCCCCTCCAAGTAGAAGTATGGCTGGTGATATTAAGCTACCTCTTTTCAAAGGAACTAGATTAGAGGATCCATAACAATTTTGGTTTTTATGTGAAGATGTATGGACCACAAAGCAGATCAACGATAAGAATATAAAGAAAATGCAACTCGTTACGATGTTCCGAGATAGACCATTGACATGGTATATGAAGTATTAAAATAATTAGAACATAATTTTTGAAGATATTAGAACAACACTGATAAGGGAGTTTAAGAAATCGAAGTCTAAGTCACAATGCATCACCGAGTTGAAAGATATCAAACAGAAACCTACTAAGTCTGTTTGGGAGTTTGATCAGAGATTTAAGCTGTTATTGGATCAATAATCTTTGACGTAGCTCCACAACAACATTAAGAATGGTTTATAGCTATGCTACTACCACATATCAAATTTCCATCGATGAAACAAAATATAGAAAGATGAGTCGTTTCTCTACATATTGCGATGAAATTGGAAGCTTCACCTACAAGAGATATGAATGCATGTATGCATTAGATTTAGAATTAGTTGGTGAACCTAACCCTACAGATACAAGACATAAAGAACAAGAAATAAGCTAGAGAAGAAATATGGTGTACGAAGTGCAGATGGAGAGCCATTCTAAAGAAGAGTGCCCTATCTTCAGGAATTATATGGCTAGTGGGCCACCAAATCCCTTGAATGTAGGATCTAGCTTGTGGCATTAAATATTTAATACTAGAGGCCAAAATCATTCAAAATATTGTTACTTGTTACGGAAATATGTACACACTCTCATGATTTATATTGCAAATTCTTTAAATCACTAGGACATGATGAGAATTATTATCGGGCTTACAAAATAATGATGGAGCATGGTGTTGACACTTATAGAATGCAAGTAGAACTAATGGACAATGTGATGGTCGAAGAGGTTACCAAGGAAGAGGTCGAGGTGGTGGAGCTAGTTGAGGACGTGGATATATCATTTGCTATAACTGCCGCCAGCCAGGTCATTTTGTGAGAGACTACCAGAACTGCAAAACAACATGTAAGTATTGCAAATACTTATACCATGTAATTGAAGAATGTTCTATACTTATGGAGAAGGTGCAAGAAAAATGGAATTAGTAGTCGACACAGAATATTCAAATGATGAGTACTAAAAGGAGGACCAACAAACCTCGAATTAGTATTATCACTAGAAGTAAAGTTGCGACCGGTAGTGATAAAGCATATGAAAAGAAAGAATATGAAGGTACATGGGTTAGAAAGACTATTGAGAAAGTTCCTATTTTTCATAGTTAGAAAGAAAAATAAGTATTAATGGAAGAAAAGCAAAGTTTTATGGATGCTAGAGCTTCAACCTCTAGTGCATAGCCAAAGCCGGATCAAAAAAGTAACTGCGACATGTCATCAGCTTTGATACAAAACTGAGCTCCGATACAGGATCGATCTCTAACACTAGACCAAGATTCAATAAATCAAATAGGTATTTTAAACAATTTTTTGCAGACTTGTATGAAATTGTTAAGAGATCAAAAGGCTGTAGAAGGGCTTCAAGAGTTGATATATTCATGTGCATCCATAGAAACACCGTGAAGTGAGATATGTATAGTCAATAATTTACATTGACATAAGAGAACCGAAAGAGAGATGGGGCTTAGTGTGAACATAAGAGAGTATGAGATGGATCAAATTATTCTAGATCTAGGATTTGATGCTAATGTCTTAACGAAGCAGACATGGGAGTTAATGGGTAAGCCGAAGATACAATGGTCACCTATTTAGTTAAGATTGGAAAATCAACAAATGATATTCCCTTTGGGAAGACTATGAGGTGTCATAGTGGATATTGAAGGATTTTACACTGTTGATTTTGAAGTAATAGAGATCGTTGATGACAGTAACCCTTATTCTGCATTGCTTGGAATTGACTAGGAATTTGAAAATATGGCCATAATTAATCTGAAGAAGAGACAAATGATATTTGAAGGAAACAATATGAGAGTAATTGTTCCCTTGGATCCATCAGAAGGAGTAAGATATATAGAACTAGTCAAAGAATAATATTGCACTGCTGACATAGAAAATATCTATTAGATGACAACTAAGGAACTTGATTGTGTTAACCCTACTATAGAAGGCATGTTGAGTTGTGAGCGTGATAGTTATTTTACCTTAGAATCAAAAGAAGAGTTGGAGAGCTTGTAGGATAGGCTGCATAAAGTATCCACAAGGAATCGTGCAAGAATTACCAAATCAGTTCGTTGTATGATATATGAGGTACGTGACCTACCTTCTTATGATGGCTTAGGCTATGTAAATACTTTTCTTAATGATTATGAAGAACAAGTTACAGAAAATAAAATGTTGTTAGCCTTGGATATATCCTTGAGATCCACCCCTACTATATGGTGGAATGCACACAAGAATAATATAGGAGGTTGGCAGGAATGTCGAATATTGATGGAGATGAGGTTTGGACAAACATATACAGAGATGGAGATAAAATATGATGGTGAAAATAATACTAGGAAGCATGTCCAACCATGAATTATAGCATGGAAGGAGATTCAACAACAAAAATGGGTACATGGATTCATTCATACATTATAGAAATCCCTAAGAAATGGCACCTAGAAATAGATCTTTGACATGGGACAATAAACTGGGCAGACATGGTTGATGACTTCGTGTTAACATTCAACTTCGAGGATGATTGTCCTGAAATATATTTGGCCCTTCATATAATCAACAAGAGGATATTTGAGAATGTAACCCCATTGGCATGGCAGCAACCTGATTGGGTTGCGCAGATGGAAAATGCACTGCACTGTTATAACCTCACTGCAAATGAAGAAGAAGATCCTTGCAACATTGAAATAACAGAGTCATAAGGATACAATGAAGTAACAAGACCTGAGCTAGAGATACCAGAAATAATGAAGCTACTGAAGGCTAAGAAGGTGAACATAGGTTTAGAGAAGGAACCCAAGTTAGAAACAATTGGAGACTATTGGGATGAAGAGACAGTTAGTAAAGTTATAGAGTTACTTCACGAATATCAAGAACTATTTCCCACCAAGTTTTCAGAGATGAAGGGTATAATAGGAGATATAGGAGTCATGAAGTTTCCCATGAGGCCTGATGTGAAGCCACCCAAACAAAAACCTTACAATTTGAACCCGAAGTATAAGGAGAAAGTGAAGAAAGAGCTTGATAAGATGGTAACAACATGAATTATTGAACCTTTAGAAGAATTAGAATGGGTGAGTCCTATGGTGGTGCAAGAGAAGAAGAATGAAGGAGAAATTAGGGTTTGTGTTGATCTTAGAAAGCTGAATGATGAATGTTTACATGATCCCTTCCCTACCCAATTCACCGATCAAGTGCTAGACAATGTAGGAGGTTAAGAAGCTTACTCATTTACATATGGATTCTCAAGTTATCATCAGATTAGGATTGCACCTAAAGATGGACACAATACCACATTTTCTATAGAATGGGGCTCATATCAATACAGAATAATGCCTTTTAGATTAAAAAATTCCCCTGCTATATTTTCTAGGGTGGTGGTTGCAGCTTTTAAGGAATACATCCACAAGTTTTTAGAGGTATTTTTGATGATTGGACAATATTTGGATTGTTGAGAAAACATGTTCTAAGTTTAAGACTTATGCTTGACACATGTAGATAGTATCGGATCTCTTTGAACCTAAAGAAGTGCATATTTTGTGTACCTTTCGACATTTTTTGGGACATATCGTCTGTAGGCAAGGACTAATCATGGACCCTGCTAATATTTGCTATCATTGTGAACTTGCCTCCACCTAAGATAATAATACACCTTCACACTACGTTGGGACATATCGGGTATTACAGGAAGCTCATTAAGGTGTATGCTTAGATTAATAAGCCTATCTTAGGGGGGAATATTTGCAAATGGTTATTGTTATTCCAAGAATATGAATTTGAGATCATTGTTAAACCAAGGAGACTGAATGCAGGACCTCATCATTTGTCAAGACTAGAAACATGGGAAGAACCAATCAGCATAGAGGATAATCTCCCTAATGCGCAATTATTTGCAACTAGAGTTACATATGACCATTTCACTTATATCATTTTGTTTTTGAACATAGGAATGTCTCCTTTAGAGTATATTATGCAACAAAAGAAAGAATTAGTGGTTAAGGAAGCCGACTTTCCATTAATAGTAGGATAGTTGTATAAGATGGGACCAGATGAGATACTCTCCAAATATGTCCATGAACATTAAATACATATGATTCTCAAAGAGGCTCATGGGGGCACAACTTGTGGACACTATGAAGGAAAAGATACTGCGCAAAAGATTTCAAGAGCAGGATTGTAGTGGCCTACACTGCATAAAGATGTAAAGGAGTGCTATTGAGCATGTGATGTGTGTCAAAGAAAAGGGAAGCCTTCTAGAAGAGATGATATTTTGTTGGTACCACAAGTTACATTGCAATAATTTGATAGGTAGGCCATTGATTTTGTTGTACCATCAACCCATCTGGAAAGAGGACCAGTGAAAGGTACATAATTACAGTGACTAATTACTTGACAAGATGGGATGAAGCACAACCAATAAGGGACTATAGCGCAAAGATTATTGCAAAGTTTACTTTTTAGTAAATATTGTCTAGATTTGCATGTCCAAAGATTTTGATGAGTGACCAAGGTTCACACTTCCTAAATCAGATTATTTAGGCATTGACTGAGGAGTTCCAAGTTTATCATAAGAATATTACCCCTTATCATCCTCAGGCCAATGGAATAGTAGAATCATTTAATAATATTTTGGAGAATGCACTTACTAAGTTATGCAATGTGAATAGAGATGACTAAGACCTTAGAATTCTAGCAGTATTATGGGCTTATAGGACCACATGTAAAAAAATTGAAAGGTCAGACACCCTTCAAGTTAGTTTATTCCCATGGAGTATATCATGCCTAGCTTGAGGATTGGAACTTTTACAAATATGGCAGATCCTGATATAATGGAAGAAAGAATGTCATAGTTTCTTGCTTTGGAGGAAGATAGTTTTATAGCAGGATTTCATCAGCAGGTACAAAAAGCAAGAGTAAAGGTTTGGCATGCAAACATATTAAGCAAAAGAAGTTCCAAGTAGGAGACCTTGTTCTACTTTATGAGAGTAAGTTTGTAAATTTTCTAGGAAAATTCAAGATGCATTGGTTGGGCCCATATATTATCAAGCATATTACTAATCGAGGCACAATGCAATTAGCAAAGTTAAATGGAGAATTGGTTCAACGAAGAGTAAATGGAAGCAAGTTCCAACTATACAAGGACAACCCTGCCCCTATAGCTTCACTTTGAAGAAAGGAGAAAAGATTTAGTGCCACGTATAGTTGAAAGTGGGCACTGAACTATAAACTACACTGCAGAAAGAGCTTTGATGTAAAAAGTTACTTCGTTGCAGTCTATATTATTTCGAAGTTCGCAAGGGTCTTGATGTATGAAGGGTTACTGGCTATAATATGGGATGCATCGAAATTCACCAGGAAAATATGTCCATTAAAAAGGATATTTATCGTTAAAACACATGGAGAAATGCATTTATGAGGACAGATTGACGAGATCTACTAATAGATTTACAATTAATGAACAAAATCTGAGCTAATGATGGGATTAGAACTATATTATAAAAAGTCATGTCCCACCCAGATTTGACACTTTGTTGAATTGATAATTTGAGTATTGATATTGCGAAGAAGTTGCAGAAATCTTCATATGAATATCCCAATGAATGATGAATTTATTTGTATATTTAGTGAGAATGGCTTAGCCAAAGTCTTGGGCGTAGCATATGAAGCAACATTAGTTGATATTCCCACAACAAAATCACCCGCAATAGCATCATCATGCATGTAACAAAGATCCCCATGAAAGAAAATGACCAAAGAGGAGAGAACGGAGAAGAAATGGGACAAGAGACTTGTTAAGCAGCCCAAACAAGTGAGAGATAGTGAATAAGAAGTAGAGCAAGTGCAAATGGAAACGGATGGTGCATCATTTCCATTTCCTCTCCCACGATATATTCCACCAAGAAAACCAAATGCAAAACTAGTGAAAGAGTCGAAAGACACGAAGTATGAAATCTCCACACCTTTATTGTAGGGGTCAGTGTGATTTACTGGAGAAACCCTTGGGAAGATTCCGTAGCTGAGGTTCATGGACTATGATTTCAATGATAGAAAAAAATATCTACAGTTTGCACCAGAAATATATTTAAAATAGGTATACTACCTTGAGAGTGGTGTGATAATGTTAGAACCGCAACAACGGGTAGATGGATTGGTGCAGTCAAGCTTGATGAATATGTTGAATGCAGCACACTTTGGCAGAAGTCTAGGAAGCAAAGCTTGTGTGAGGCAACTGCTCATGCTGGTACACGATGGATTCATGTGGATGGGGAAGAGGATCCTTATCGACCCAATGCTGATATGGAGAATTAAAAGACTGCCTTATCAAGGGTTGAACCCTGCAGAGGAGTTTGTTGGGAAATATCAAAACAGAGCCATAGAAGAAAACATGAAGAAAAAGTTTGGATTAACAAAAGGGAAGCAAGGTTATGATATCAACTTGATCAATGACCAGGGAGTTCGCTTCACAACACATATATTGGTTGGAAAAATCATCAAGAATTGTTGGGTTAATGAAGGCCCTTCAATGGTGGTTTATTAGCTACATAATGCACTAATGGGGTTCAGTACAACTGGGCCACATACCTATGCCAAGAATTTTTGGATGATTGCTGTAAGGCTGAGGAGAAAGGTACTCAGTTTCATTACACATTGTTGATTTTCATAATTGCGATGATTGCATGGAGAGATCCAAAAGATTCGTAGTTCCCTGTAATACCCTCGGATGTTTGTGAAGCCGCACAGTATGCCTTGTTGTGGTATACCACTAAACTGAGATGAGAACAGAAGAAAAAAGTGTTTTTTGTTTTATATCATATGAAATTACACATGTTGCTGAACCAACACACTCTCCTTTCACCAAGCCTATATAAGTAGTATAGCAATGTAGTGAAGTTTATGGCTAACTTCCACAAAATTTACATATAGGCTTGCATGGAAACAAGGAAGAAATGGCATCTCCTACCACATTTAATGACAAAAGATGATCACCTAACATAGATACAATATCGGTCCACGGAGTGGATGACTATGCTAGAGACGCAAACAGAGGATAGTCCGACAAAAGAGGACACATCGCAACATGGGGAAGCTAGTTGGAAGGATAAGGATGAGCACAAGTCATAACAAGAGGAGCAATATGACGAGGGTCACCAAGATATTCCTGAAGGTGATGAGTAGAACAAAGAGTCTAAAAATATACTGACAAACCAAGTTGTCACAGAGAAGAGGAAGGCAGGTGTCGAAGCTTCCACAAGAGGCAAAATTAACCAAAAGACAGACAAGACAAAGGACATAACACCAATGGTCCTCACTTATGGGGACTTGGATCACATTGGGGACATAGTTCAGGAAGCAACGGTGGAATCATGGAACAAGTTAGAGGATCGCTACGGCGCACTTCTAACAAGTGTCAATGATCGCATTATAGAACTGGAGATTTTTGCACAGATAGTTAGACAACCATTGTAGGTAGAGGAGAATATTGGAGAGGAAAGACCGATAGAGCCTACACTTGCATTGTGGATAGCACTGATACCTCGAGCTCTATAGTTTGACTCCACTGAGGTACAACATCAGACCAAGGAATGGAGGTAGGTGAACATGAACATCGTACCGATACCACGTCATAGATTAGACAAGTTGTATCTAGAGATCATATATGATCTGAAGTTGTGTGAATAACACACTTCATAGGTAAACATTCAGGTAGAAAGAGCGCACTCTTTGTTGCAGCAGAAGCTCTACCAGGCGATCCAGGAGAAGGCTCAAGAAGTACAGTAGCAATAGAAGCTGAAGGAGGTCATTCAAGCAACATTCCATGAGATTCTAAACATTGATGTCCGAGAAGAGGAACCATTGGAGGACAAGGTTGTGAATCTCAACCTTCTAGTAAAAAGATACAAGGATGAGATTGCAGAAGTGAAATTGTCATATGAGATGAATATCAGTGAGTTGCAAATTAATATACAACCAACCATACCATAGGAAGTGTAAGAGCATAGGGAGACCAACCTAAAGGCTACAATGGTTGGCATCTCTGTAGTAGTGGGAGATTGTGGGAAGCTTTTGGATGAGAGTTTATAGATTTGGACTTCACTGTAGGAAGATCCAAACATGTAGAAACTACAAGAGGATATTCAGAAAAATAAGAAACAACTGGAGGAGATTCAGGCAACTGGGAGGACTTTACCAATCTCATAGAAGATCGCAAAGATCAATGAGGGAAATTCCCTCTAGAGGAAGATAGAGGAGTTGAGGAAGGAAGAGAAGATTCTGACATAGAGAACTCAACCATGACAAGATGAGGCTTTCCAACTATCCCAATAAGTAGATGAGAAGCTTTAAGAGACTCCACATAAAGAGACAACAATGTTGTAGGAGGCCACAGAACGTGTGATAGAAGCATTGTTGGAGGAAATGCGCAACAAAGAGAAGCAAATCACATACATTCTGTAGTAGTTCAATAGTTCCTATAACAACATTGTAGCGAATATTAAAACAAAATCAACTGAGTGACTTAGAAGGAGTCACATGTGAGTGTTGGGGGCCTGTTCGACGCAACCCAACTTGGCATAGATTTTGGCAAAGACTCCGCATTTTATGGGACAGAGAACACAATGGAGCACATAGCAGAAAGTGAAGTGGACTGCGCAGTGGAGCTACAGAGCACAGTTTGAGGAAGTAAATATAACGCACAGTGTAAGGGCTTTGAAGTGGGTTGAATCCCCTCCTTTTTGTAAAAGTGCGTGATTTTGTAAAGGATCAATGGTTTTGGGACCATAGTTTCTTGTTTTAGGGAATCCGTGGTATTTGAACCATGGTATTTTCATGATGTAACCCTTCGATGTAATATTATATATAGGATAAAATAATAAGAAGATAATCATCAAATATTAAATTATATCTAGACCAATATTATGGGAAAATGTTGTGAACTGTAATTTGGTAGCGAAGGAGAGACTCTGCAACTGAGTGTGTAGACAACCTACAGCTTAGTGCATAGGAAAAGAACTATTTATTGTTCAAAGATTTATTATATTAAGAAACAATTCTTACGGACATAGACCTACACTAGGGTGAACCACGGTACGTCGGTGTTTTTATGTGTATATTTTGTTATTATCTGTTGTAGAGTACCAATTATTATAGTTGCATTGTATTTCAGCACAGTGATGGTTTATGGTTCTCTATGGCATGTTTAAGTGATTAATCTAATGTGGCGAAGTGATTGATAATTACTAAGAATAAGATAACATAATAATACCACATCTCCTAATCCTTCAAGGCTACAGAAACCTATTTCTGCATCCTCCCATAGTCACTTCGGGTGAAACTGTGATCTACTTGTAGGTCATTGTTGAAAGGGCTAGTGATTGAGGGTTTTGTTGTTGCACAATATAGATCGAACCTAGGTCAATCCAAATCAAGCCAAAATTTTAGTTTTGTGACTACCTATAGAGAAATGGATTTTCCTTTGTTTTCATGCACTCAAAAATCCCAAAGGCATGTGTTGGTGTGGATTGGTGGTTTTTTCTCTATCATAGGGAATTATATGAATTATGTTCTATGGATCTACAATTGAACAGACCGCTCGTAGCCTACAACGCTATCAAATTATTTTCTTTTATAAATAAATTGTGGCCATACATCATGTCTTTTGTAGATCAGGATGAGGATAGTGTTAGAGGATCTTATGGTTTCTAGGGATGGGAACAATGACATGAAGGGATCTCAAACAGTGTCTCCCTACATGTAGAGACCCTTTTTTTAGAATGAATGTTTGTTGAAGCTAAAATTTTTAGTAGATATGATTCACAATGAGGATCAACACTCGTTTAGTCTTCCTCACAATTTATCTTTCCAAATTTAGATAAAATATTCAAGGGCCTTCAACTTGTTCAACCCAAATCGAGAGGACTCAAAATGAAAAACCAGCATCAAAGGAGGTGTGTTCAGACTTTTTTTTTAAACACTAAGTGGGAAATCATTACTTTTAGGCATCTAGGATTTAGATCTAGTGTAAATTTTGAAGCATACCATTCAAAATAGCCTAGGTATAATAGTGATTTTACATAGTTTTATTTCTATGGGGAAATTGTTACAAGACACCATTTGGCTAAAAGATTATGGCATTGAAAGGAACTACACCACGGTATTAAATATGAGACTAAGGGGTGGGACTTTACGTATCAGAAACCCCCAATGGACCAACCTCCTTTAAGTACAAATGAAAGGGAATGCTATCACATCTGCTAATAAGATAAAAAATATGCCAAAGTCATACATAGTGGAACAAGCAAAAAAATAAATTTAATAGAATAGAGAAAGACATATTTATAGTTTCCAAAATTTATGTAGAGATGGACCTTACAGAGGAATACCTAATCATATCCATCTAAAACAGGAAAACTTACAATGGACCCAAGTTTTAGATTATAATAATATGGAATTTAGATGCTGAATTTATTTTCAAATAGAACACCTATAGAAGACATGCCCACTGATAAAACAGAGCCCAAAAAAGAAAAATAGGTGGGCCCGTAAGATAAAGGGATGATAGGTACCTGAAAATTCTAAAGAAGAAAAACAAAAAGAGAGTATGGAGAATACTCCAAATATGAACAAGAACAACATGGCATCCGAGTAGATGAAGGAGCTGGGGATTAGTCAATAGCCATGAATTATACCTAGAAGAGTACAATATTAGTAAAGATCATTTAAGCATCAGATTAGTAGAAACAAACATCACTCAATAGAAAATGATTGGGAAGTATAAAGAGAAATAATGTATCTCAGAATTTGAATTTAGACAAAGAAATCTCTTTTCTAGAACCTAGAAATCAATTAGCAATAATAGCCACCAATCAAACTATGAGATTTAACAAAATGTTAAAAAAAAAAGAAAAAAATGAAACTAAATAATTATTATCACATTTAATCTTTAAAATTTTTTATAATTTTTTATTTATTTACATCAAAAACAAAAGATTGACATGATAAAATTCCTAACAAAAACTAGAGAAGCTAAATAAACGAAGATTGACATGATAAATTCCTAACAAATCCTGGAGAAGCCTAAAAGATACTCTTTAATTTTAAGTTAATCAAAGTTAATAATTTTCCCTATAAAAAAACTAAATTATATGATTTTTTTGTTTATATTTTACATCAAAGAGGGCAAAGATTGACATGATAAAATTCCTAACAAAATCTAGAGAAAGTAAATATACTCTTTATTTTTAAGTTAAATAAAGTTATAATTTTTTCCTTATAAAAAACTAAATTAATGAAGACTCTTCCTACTTAAAATTATAATTTTTGTCTTATAAAAAACTTTAAATTAATGAAAAATCTTCATATTTCTTTTAAATTAACTATTTAAAAAATATATGTAAAATACCATAATCTTAACGATTAAAAATGCAACACTCTAAAAAGATTTGAGTTACACGTAGAAACAAAAGAAAGTTCTGCCCATACAAAATACAACATCAACATATGCATGTTCATGTTCACAAGACGTTCACACTATCATGAAAATAATAATGAAAGTGAAGATATAAGTCACTATTTAATTAATTTTTATTTCCCATAAGCTTTGCGATGTTATTAAACAAATAAAATGAATTATATACGAAACAAATTACATCTAAATATGCATGGATTAACTAAATAATATTAGTATTAGACATACAAAATATTAAACTAAATATTTTTACAACCGATATAAAAATATATTCTATAGCATTAAGGGACATCTAATAACTCTATGATATGATGGGTAAATCATTATGCTTTTCGTTCTTTATAATAAGATACAGAAGATATTCATATAACTAACTTATATTCGTATTTTTTTGTTATATAAATTTTAGTATAAGGAAAAACTTATTTTAGATTTTAAGTTTTTGTGGTAGGTTTTTTGGAGTATGATAGAGTGAACAAAATATTGTGGATAATCTAGATCATGCTACTCCAAAAAACTTATTGTTATTATTACTATTATTTTTAAACGTCTTCTCAATACATTAAGTTTCCAATCTAATCTCTAACCTTTCTAAGTGCAAAAATTCATATTTAGTGTCTTAAATTTCGTGAAATTCATGCTCACTTGGAATTTAGTGGAATATCCACATTCAATTATTACATCACTGAAATCACGATATTGCATACTTATCAATGTTTTAGAAAGATATGTTCTTTATATTTGTAATGCTAATTGTTCCAACTTGACAAATCCATCAACATATTGCAAATTGTGGATCAATAGTTAGTGACAACATATATAATAATGGCATGTTGTTTATATATATATATATATATATGAGAATAATTATAATGTAGCATCCCCTTTTTACAACATCCTCTATATTTGGTCACCCATAGAGCCAACATATATTAGAAACATTGTCATCTTTATCATCGATCAAAACTCATGAGTATCCCATATCCAAAACACATAACTTTAATACCATGCTATAAAATAAAAACTCTTAAAGAGATAAAACTTACTAAATTATATCAAATAATTTTAGAAATAGAATGTACATTGAAAACAAATTAAGGCAATCTGCGATTTTTTCCACCTACCATTGTGTTATCAATTTCCATCTACATGTTTGTTTCCACTTTCCATACCACCAAAAAGCCATGAAATCTCAAGACTTGCCATGGTGGGGAAGTTAATGGAGTATGACTTGGGAAAACATATGGATGGGAGGTGATAAATACCATGAAGCTCCTAAAAAGCATCTCAAGAAAAGAAGATAGAGGACAAGGAGGGACATGAGCATGCAACATAGGTATTGTGGCATGAAGGAAATGCATGGTTTCGAGGTGAAACATACTTCCTCCGTTGGAACTAGTCCTAAGCTAATATAAGACTTTTGGAGGATGGAATTTCCATGCATAAATTGATTTGCAATAGATGATTACATTAATTTTCATTTATTTTAGTGATTTAGAGTGGAAAATTTTGGATGAATGAGGACTTATCTTGCAAGGTCATGTTAATTGTACATCCAAGTTTGGGAAATTGTGGTTTAAAACCATCCAAAGCTATTATTGGGGCATCAAATGGATTTTTTTTTGGGTCAAAACATTTTCTTTTATAGCAAAGACCCCTTAATGTTGATCTACACTGAGGTAACTTTTTGACAGTGGAACGATCATGTTATTGGGAGACCCTATGCAAATATGTCTCCCATAAGTGGACCTATCATGTTTACCACCATGGCATGAGAGAATGGCACATTAGACCCATTACTCATGCATATGGGGTTATCCACGTGGAATTTCAATAATATTCTAGAAGTTCCAAAATTGAATCTTTAATTAATGGTAGAGGAAGAAAAAATCCTATCCCCAAATGGATATTGGTAGATATTAAATATCGGGGCACTAGAATGAGAATGGGTTCCATCATATGCCATTGTATTTGTTCCATAGTTGTGAAAAGCATCTAGAAGTCAGAAGTTACAGAGAGGAGTAGAAAGGAATACAATTATGTAGGAGCCTTAGAAGCCATAGGTCTCAGATAACTCCATAGGGAGTACCTCGTTCTGTCTATTTTCATATTTCCATACAACAGAAAATGGAGTAGAGTGACTTCATCTCCTAGAAGGGTTTTTCCCTATATGGGTTTCCTAAAGTAAATCCTCTGTTTATTTGTGGATTGTGTGTGTATTTTTCTCTTTAGTTTTTGCGTGTCATCTATTTCTTCCATTTAAACATAAAAACAATAATTAAAGAATCTAATACCTAGAAAACATTAGCCTTAACAACGAATATCTAGCATTTTATTATATCTATTGTGACAAATTGTTCTGATAGAATATTCATGGTAACTTACAAAATCATCAACTTATACATACAAATTTGAGGTTGAAACAAATGAGATTTCTAAAAAAACTAGCGTAAGACCATAAAAATGAACTAAAGTTATAAACAAGAGGTCCTAATCAAGAGATCAAAGAATAAGTTTTCTATACCTCAATATATGAGCATAAAAATAATTTGAACAAAAGAGTGAAATTTCATTTTCCTCTATCATGGGAGAGGAAAGTGAAAATAAAGAAGATATAAATATGCATAATTACAGAATTCCTTAACTTTATATTAACTTTAACTTCTTTGGAACCCATCATTCTAGGAAGAAAATGTGAACGCCAAAAATCCATTGACCTCTTAAATTAATGTCTTTCATCATGGTCATAATGGGGAACTTTGTATCAATTTAACAATTTTTAATGGTTAGTTATTAGTACCTGCTTGGGACTATTAGCGATCGATAGATCGTTGACCGCGCATTAATTCATTCGTTGACCATGTTTTTTTTCGCGTAACCAATGTTTTAGAATGACAATTATCCTCTATCAAAATTTTAACGAAGGTTTTTGGCTGGGCAAAAAAGACCTCTTATTGCAGGCTTCGGTTATACCAATGCAAAAATGTGATGACAAGTTATAGTTTATCCAAAGTCTGGAAAATTGTAGTGACAAACATGAAACTTAGATGAATGCAAAGTTTATTATATAGCTGCCACCTCTTACCACTGCAACGCCACGTTATTGTTGTTTATTTGTTGTCCATCGACCCACTTGAGAGTACGTGAGGTGAGGTGAGGTTTTCCTTTCTCCTGTAACAGGGGCTTAGCTTTTACAGAGATTCAAAATCCATTGAATGTGTTGCAGAGCTTGAAAGTCTGGAATAGCCATGGCCTCCAAAAGCAGCTCCACGCTCACTCTCGCTCTTCTTCTTGTTCTTTCACAGTTCTTATATTCAGCTCAGTTGGGAGAAGCGCGCACAGTGGCCGGGGATGTAGAGGCTCTCAAAGCCCTAAAGGATTCACTGGATGTGAATTCTATTCAAGCCGGATCGTGTCTCAGCTCCTGGAATTTTTCAGCAGATCCCTGCGATTCTGCGTTTGGCAAGCTTTTCACCGGTGGCTTGAGATGCGATGGAGGGAGAGTCACAGAATTGACTCTGGACGAATCGGGATATAACGGTACTCTGCCGGCTGAAGTCGGCCAATTAAGCTCTCTGCAAATCTTGGACCTCTCCAGCAACGCCTTCCATGGCGCCATTCCATCCTCCATTGGAAATCTCACGTCCCTAATCCGTCTCCTGCTCTCTCGGAATTCTTTCTCCGGCAAAATCCCTGGTTCCCTCGCTGCTCTCTCAAATCTTGAACAGTTATCTCTCGATGACAACTTGCTGGATGGCCCCATTCCTGCAACATTCAGCAATCTGACAAGCCTTGTTCAGCTCGAATTAAACGGCAACAATCTCAGCGGCGAATTTCCTCTGCTAAGCGCCCTGTGGAAGCTGAAATTTCTGGATGTGAGCAATAATTGGTGAGTTACTTGACACCTCCATGCAATGAAATCTTCTGCACCTTCTGCACACATCACAAATCAAAATGCAATAAGGCCATTCGACTATGTGAACACTGCCTGGAATATAAATGATCAAAAAGATAATTTCAGAATGTGAATGATAAAAGAACAGTGAAAGGTCATGCGTATTTTAATTTCTCACCCTACAAACGAAACACTGCAATTTACCTATCATGATAAATTACTGATTAATTTAACACCTTGTCTACAAAGCAAACCGCATGGCCGACCACTAAAACTGAGAGACCACAAGCCCGATCATGTAGTCAAACCAGAATAGTGATACTGCATGTGATTCATTTTGTGTTTGAATGAAGCTTTCCTTCGAGTGGTCCATGAATGAATAAGGAATCATTGTTGCTCAATTTAATCTCTTCGTTAGATCACTGATTCATTTTCTTTCCAGTCACAGGAACCTTTGATAATGAATTGTCGAAGTCAAATGGATATATATTCCCATAAGCTTTCATCAGGAAAGATAGTTTGGAAATTCCCCATTAGAGACATTTTACACGATACCTAAAATTCATCTAAAATGCACCAAAGTCATTAGAGCTTAATATGGCTAACCAACCCCAGGTAATGTGAAACAAAAATTAGGGATCGATCTCTAAGTTTCACATTCAACCAACGATCCTTGGGGATTTTCACATGATTATTATTTAATGTAGAACAAAGGATGCACACTTTACAGTAAGAAATACTTAATACTTAGCTTCCAACTTTCAGTTCATATAATTGGATTCACTGGCCCGACTTGGAGTAAAGTGTCAAGGATTATATATATTCATGTCATAATGTTTGCGGTGAAAGTTGATTGTTGTATTTGCGATAATAGAGTTTTCTTTTATATTTGAATAGATTTTGTTGTGACATTTAATCCATTTTTTTATCATATGCAATTGAGAGTGAATTCCGCCTGCCCTTTCATGTTACTTTTAACTTTTTAATGTCCCAAATTTCAAAATAAATTTCCATGCAATATTTGTTTATATTCAAGAAGCAATTATTTTAAAATAAGAATTATATTTATTAATGCAATACGTTAATGGTGAAATGATTGAATTAATTTTGGCAACGAGATTTATGGTTAAATATAAATATATTTTTTAGAGTTTTATTTGTTTTATGCGAAGGTTTTCATTGTGCTCAGGTGGGGAGCTATTGCACACCTCTACACAATGCAAGCCTCCGCACCTCCACCCCACAACATCATTTAAACTACGACTACTGCAACCTTCACTGTTGTAGCTACTTCGTGTCGTGATTTCGTAGTCTCCCACAACCATTGTTATTTTGACTACAATTGATTTGAAAACATGAGTTCGCAGAGGAGAATAAGAAATCAATTTTGTTGCATATTTAACTCAATTTTGTTACATGTTTCAAGTCCTAAACATTGTTATTAATTGATTTGAAAACATGAGTTCGCAGAGGAGAATAAGAAATCAATTTTGTTGCATATTTAACTCAATTTTGTTACATGTTTCAAGTCCTAAACATTGTTATTAAGGACTTTTGCCATTGTATCCTATTGTAAATAATTGTGTTCTTAAATTTCATGTAAATTCAAGATAGAATTACATATTAAATAGTGAAGTGAGCAACCTAAGCTTAGCCACTAAGTTTTTATACCGTGATCATTATTGATTCTTAAAATTTCAACTCGTCTTATTTCACAATATATATCTTTTTAAAAATATATTCTCTACACTATTTCCTCCTAACTTAATTTCACAATATATATGTCTCTAAAAATATATTCTTTACACTATTTTCTCCTAACTTAATTAATAAAAGCATTATTGTTTTTAATTGTTCGCGTAGCTATGGTTTATAGGATAGTCTCACAATCGATGCTTAGTAGAAACATAAATCAAACTTATAAATGTATTACCAACACGATATCCAAAAGAGTCACACATCTTGGTTGGAAACAATAAAACACATGCTAGGAAATGTTAATTTAAATCTACGTAGTTCAACGAAACGGTGGATTAGCACAAAAATAAAGTAAATCAATGTCGAATAAATAATAAATAATTCCGCAAATCAGCGAATAGCGCATACTCACTCACTGATTTATCAACCCCATTGTAAGGTTAATTGTACTATTTTGGACTAAATATGTGTTCTTTCTTCGTTAGCTTGTATTTCTTACGGAGATACCCAAGTGAGTAAACTAGACAACCATTTATCTTCGATGGAATTAATCGTGTAGTTAATGGTTAGTCCTAAATATTTTTTTAAAAATATTTATATAAGTTGTTTCTCATTTTTAAAAAAATATTTACATAAGTTCTTGTCCATCTAAATGCTACACAATGCTCCACATATCTAAAAAATTCATAGTTTATCGAGTTTTCAATAGTCTAATAAATAAAATTACTAATCCACCGCACCAGAAAATTATTGCAGTTGACATAATTTTTTTTAAATAATCGTTCTGAGCTAACCACATTTATAAACAGTAGTCAATAACCTTCAATCAGCAATCAGCAATATTTTTTTATAAATATTATCACTATTATGGTTGTGAATCAGCAATGAATATTTTAGCCTATAATTCACTACCCCGTGGTTGTCAATAGACAATGAATATTTAGCCTATAATTGCGAATTAAGAACTAAAATATAATGAATCTTGCCACTTTAATAAGAGGATGGGTATCATTAACTAATGTGGTTGTCCATCAGCGAAGAATATTTAGCTTATAATTGCGAATTAACAGCTAAAATATAATGAATCTTGCCACTCTAATACTTTAACAAGTGCTACATTTAGCTGGTAGTCCCTGCCTATATAACCAAAAAATTAGCAAGTTGCCGATGCCAACGCTGTTGCAAGTGTGTGACAATTGTTGCCGTTGGCAAGCACTAATTGGAACTAATTGTCTAAAACGAAATTACAGAAGAAAAATCTAGATCAAAAATCCATAACCAGAAATTTTGTTAATTTAATTATATTGCAAAAATAGCTCCGACTAAGTTTGACACTAAACACTAAGCATGCTAACCAGTCACCAAAAAGTAGCCCTATGTTTGTGACCACAACTTGACCTCGAATATAAGAAAGTAAATTCAGATATAAATAATTCGAACATGATCCTATAAGCCAGACCAGAGAAAGAATGACATCTCAAACATGAGCGCCAAAAAAGTGTTTCCAATTGCTAGTCTTTTCAAAGCCTCCCTACTGAGGATTTGGCAGCCTGCTATTTGCTGCCAAGACTCTAGAACCCCACTCAAGCAACTCTTTGCTTGTATCATCCTTGTGTACAATAACTTCAATGAAGCATAAGCAATCATTTTTGGGTCCTAGAGCAGTTTTAATAGCCTCTACAACCTCTTCTTCCATCTTAACCTGCACAGAAAGAAGGGGTGCTGTTAAATAACAAAACAAATACCTGGTACAGAGTACTTAGGCATCCCTAGAAAATGCAGGATGCCTAAGTACTCTATACCAGGTATTTGTTTTGTTATTTAACAACACCCCTTCTTTCTAGATTTTTCTTCTGTCTGGTAACAGAAGAAATGAAATGGGGAATTGGCATCGACCAGTTTTTTGGACAATTAGTTCCAATTAGTGCTTGCCAACGGCAACAATTGTCACACACTTGCCACAGCGTTGGCATCGGCAAGGAATTGGCATTGGCCAATAATTTCATTTTGGACAATTAGTTCCAATTAGTGCTTGCCAACGGCAACAATTGTCACACACTTGCAACAACGTTGGCATCGGCAACTTGCTAATTTTTCGGTTATATAGGCAGGGACTACCATGCAGCACTTGTTAATTATAGAAGATGTAATATTGGGTGCGAGTATAACTTGTAAAAAATATATTATATAATTATATAAATACGCCTCAAAAATTTCTACAAGTCTACTTTTTTATTATAAGTCTACTTTATAAACAACGGTTGGGAATATATCACTATTGCAATATGTCATAACAAATGAAAAAATTCATAATACCTTCTCAATTGTAATGTTATATTATTAGTATTTTTAGTTAGAATCTTAAAAAATTAAAGATTATTTTAACTGAAAATATAATCTATGGTTAATGTCATAATCTCTCTTCACAAAAATTATAAAGCACTGGAATCAACATGAGAGTTTATAACTTGAATTATAAATAATAATAGGAAATGCTGTAAGAGATAACTAAGGCTAAGCTATAATGCTTACAATAAATGGAAATCCAATTTCTTATGAATATGTGAAGGAAGTATCTAATTTCAAAGTCCTAATCTCTAAAATAAATCAATTAAGAAAAAAACTCAGTTGACAAAAAGTCGTTCATTCGAAAAATAATTAGAATCCTAGAAATTTATGACAGAGTAATATAATATATATTTTCATAACATGAGACCTAAAAATGGGAATTGGTTGAAAAACAAGGGCTGCAGTAGAGGTAGTCCTTGCCAGATCTGAGATTTGATTTTTTTTATGGTCGGCTCTCAGATTTTTATATGGTCTAAATCTGCAGGGTCTGCAATTTTTATATGGTCTCAAATTAAAAGGATATATATATATGATTCTTAATACGATTTTAATTTCTCACCCGCTGCATTTTCGTTGCCTAGTAAGCATTTTCCCACATCCTTGCCGAAATGCTCATGCATACAATCAATGTAATGCATACAAGCAATGTAGGATAACATAGGATTTCAAAAGCATTAGAGATTTTTCCATTTTTTTTCCTTACCTAATCGCATGAACTTTACAATCCTATTAAATTTAAGATACTATCCTTAGAATTACATACATCAGAAATTATAAGTGAGAGGCTTTTGAGCGTCATTTTAGTATTCGAACCAAAAAAATGAATTATAATATGAACCGATAATTACAAAAAAAAAATTTATATAATATATATATATATATAATAATGCAATATCTATAAATAAAAAAGTATTTTCCCATCTTTTCTTTTTTTTTTAATTTCTATTTCAATATTTTATTTTTTTATTTTGTTTTTTCTCGTTTAAGTTTGTCGCCAATAGATTTGATCTTAATAAAAATATAAAATCCATGATTACAAGCAAACTATACCCTTTTTTTAAATGGGATGTCCTTTTTGGCAGGCGAGCAATTATTGTATTATGATATTTTATTTATGAATGAGACTCGAAACATTAAAAAATGCACGATCATCTCACCAAAAATTTACTCATTATTAAAAAAAAAAAATTAAGGAAAACTTTTATTGCCAGTCAAAAGATCAACGTGAATTTTTATGTCAATGAATAGTTTCGTCTCTTTCTCATCTAAAGCCACCCACAAAGAAACAACTAGCTCGAATTGTATAGGGTGTCAAATCCTTATAATTCAACTCTCTATACTGTATCGTACTAAAACAGAACATCATCTAGGCCCTTCTATTGACCATTTGTCCACACTGTCATAACACATACCACCATTTGTTAATACCATCATAACACATACCATGCAGGTTCACAAAAGTGCACTGACATCTTGTGATTGCCTTGTTTATGATACACGTACATGTTGTTTGCCATGTATGTTCAGTGTTATATTCCTCATTAGTCGTTCTCCATAGATTTCCAGTTTTGTATTAATAGAAGTTGTTGTGATCCTACAATCAGATTTCCAGCCCTTTCTTTCTTTAGTATGTTGTATAATACATACACTGCCTTTGCTGCTTTTGCCTTTGTGCCTTTGCCTTTTCTTGTGTTTTTTATTTTTTTTTCTCTTCGGTGGAAGGCGTGAACGAAGTTACTATTCTTAAAACAATATGCATGTATATAAACAATACCTGCTAGATGAGTCAGGGAGTCCTTAATGCCTTACAGAAGGCAAACACCAGGCTAGCAAGGAAGAAGAAACGAAAAGTTGTAGCCATAGAAGCCACTCATCACTAGGGGCATGGAAGGGACCAAAGCCATTACTGAAAATGCATTATGAGGACCAGGTAATCCTAAGATTTTGAGTGGCACATGAGAAAGGAGTCTATTTGATGCTTAAGCACTAGGAAGTCTACGGAATAGATGAGCAGAAGATTTCTTTGCAAGATTGAAGGTTCACGGACTTGCATCTTCTAAACCCAATATTCGTCCATAGCTCTACATACTATACTGGTTTAAGATAAATCTAAAAAAGTTTACTGGTTCAAGATAAATATGAAAAAGTTTTAAAATTTAAAGGGAAAAAATATATAGTACTTCTTCTTAGAATACGAGAAGGATATCAAGAAAGATAGATAACAGAGAAAAATATTTTAGAAATTTCGGGGCACTTGTTATATGCATGAAACGACTTGGTATATGCATGAAACCAGTAATTTTTTTTTATTCTTTGATAGTTACTTGGGAGAGCATCACACTGAAGATGTGAATCCACATTCACTGCATTTATCACTGGTAGTTTTGTGCTATCCAACTAGGAGAGTATGAAGATGTGAATCCACGTTCATTGCATTTATCACTAGTAGTTTTGTGCTATCCAATTGGGAGAGTATTTAGTGCTTTTCTTTGGGTGCGATATGTCCCTAGTCCAATTCCCAAAATATATAACTTCTAAACACTCAGTAAATTAAAAATAAAAATAACTTATCTTGAGTGTTTCCTAAGTTACTTGGTTCATTCCTTGTACACTTTCCTAGGCTGGGTTCATTCCCATTAGTTCATTCCCATAGACTTAAGTAAACAAGGCTCTATTTATATCATGATTATTTATATCAAGTATTTTACCAAGGACCTTTACTATGGATAAAGGTCCAAAAAGAAGTATTTGTTGATTTGTTTAAGAAAAGAGAATAAGTTTTACACATACCTATCTGTAACCATATCAAAAGAGAATTGTTTATAACCATATCAAAAGAGAGCTCCCCTGTTGAGAGCTCCACTATTAGAGCCAAGAGTGAAACCTAGTAGGTATGATGGAATTTGTTCTTAAAATATGTCAAGAATATATGTTAGCTGATAATAAAATCTTTGTAATCTACTTGCATAGAACAATAAGCCTCCCTTTGAGAGCTCCATTGTTAGAGCCAAGAGAGAAACCGAAACCCTGTAGGTACGATGGTAGTTGTTCCTAAAAGATGTCAAGAATATATGTTAGTTGAGAAGAAAATCTTTGTAATCTACTTGCATAGAACAATAAGCCTCTCATGTTCCAATAAATAAGGTAATAGATGCCATGTTGGGAGCGGGGCCATCTCATAGAAAAGAATAGAGCATATTCAAAGAAATCCTAAGTGTTCACTATGGATGAGATGAAATCTATACCTGTGGTCTCAATAACAATAATGATATATCGTATGGATGGATTGTTCCTTCTGTTGGTGAAATACCTATCTGCACTCGGGGTTTCTTTTTCTGAATTCTTCATATTTAGATTATGAGAACAAACATTACTCACCAAGAAATGGTGGTCGGCATGGCAAGTTTAGGACAATAGGATAGTTGTTGCATTCCATGGCAAGTTTAGGACAATTGTTGCATGTCCACAATTGTTGCATGTGGACAAAATTGGCGGCAATGGTTGCATGTGGGAAAGTAGTGGACTTTGAGTTAGCCAAATATAAATGTATTATGATCCACCACAAACATTAAATGTGTTGGAGTAATGTTAACTCCAAACTAACATTAGTTTGAGTTACGATGAAATTCAATCGATTTCAAAAGTTATATCTTAAGTCTCAAGTGATTTATACATCCTCGCTGACAATAAGACCTCAAAACACAAACTTTAGATTAAAAAAATTTAATGGAATTTCTTTAATTAAAACATTGGTTAAAATGGTGAGTACATTGATCAATCAACACAATTAATAAAGAGTCAACTCCCATCGATCGCTATAGTCCCTGCACTCCCTAATGCAGAGACTAAAAATAGGGTAATAATGAAAAGGAAGAATAAATATTCAAATTCCAGCATAATTGACATGATACCCTTCCTCCTTTGTCTATGCAATAAGAGTAAAAGGATAGGAGACTAACACTAAAGTGGAAGGAAGGGAGCAACAATTAGCCTTTTGCATAGGTTCGATCCTTGAAAAACATTATGCCTCTTCATTTAATTCTCCCCCACTTACAAGAAGAAGCAATGAGAAAACAAAAAAATCGCGAAAAGAGAAACATGTATATGTTATATGTTTCATCGAAATATGTATAATAGCAAATACATCAAATTCTCATTTTTTCTCATCCTATATTGTCATACTCTTGGAATTCTGCAAAGCATTTTTTCTCATCCTATATGGTCATACTATTGGAATTCTACAAAGCATATATATATATATATATATGAATATGACTCTGTGCCAATGTGTATTTAATCATAAATAAGTATATAAATTAATATTTATATTATTGCATTAATAGGTGCTCTACCATTTAATACAAAGAACATTCAAGTAACATTATATTTTAAAAATAATAAAATAATAATTTAATT
The DNA here is from genome assembly GCA_000404065.3 of Pinus taeda. Lineage (NCBI taxonomy): Eukaryota > Viridiplantae > Streptophyta > Pinopsida > Pinales > Pinaceae > Pinus > Pinus taeda. The sequence goes on from APFE030249412.1 coordinate 52,158, forward strand.
GATAAAATAAATATAGTAATAATAAAAGGACTATAATCAAAATGTTTTATTTGGAACTTTAATTTTTCTATAATTTTATATAGAGAGATATAAAGTAACTAAAGTAAAAAAATTATTTAAATAGATAATTTTATATCTAATTTATATAGAGACAATTTAAAGTAATTTAATTTAAAATAAATTCTTATATTTTTAGTTTCTAGGGAGGATGTTGGGGATATTTTTTATTTTTATTTTTTATTTTTAATAATATGGAGTTGATGTACACGATTTTAAAAATATTAATAAACAAAGAAACTTTTAACATTAGGTGCTGGACACCTAATCCTAAAGGGTTAGCGTGGAAGCCGAATGGACAAAGCAGTCCAAGGGACCTTGGGATGTGAATCCCAACGGTCACCAAATGTACTATAAATGTATATCAGATTGTTAATAAAAATTGTATCGCATGCTTTATCTTTCTCATATGTTCTAGCTGTCCATGTCTGTTTAACATGGTATCAGAGCAGGCGTATTCCTGCCCTGCATAATTAATTTGAGCCATTTGGTTATGGCCTTTCTGTGCAGTTTATTTCTGCCATATTCCTTTATACAGACTTGCGCCTTGTCTGCCATATTCACCTGAACGTATGAAACGTTCATCTCCCTGACACTGCCAGCGCTGTCCCAGCTAACATCTCATTGAAAACGCTGGCCTGACATCTCATGCAGTTTTAATATGTAACGCTAGTCTGTCATATGCACTCCTATTCTTAAGCACTAATCAGCCTGACACCTCTGTCCTCAAAAGCCTCTATCGTTCTGCCACACCTGCGCTGTCGTGAATTCGCTCAGAATCCAAAACCGTTCCATATTCCTGCATCTCTGGACTCTGTCCATTAACGCATCTGTCATCTGTATTGACGCATCTGTGCTCCACGAAACCCTGTGCTCACAAACCCTATCCTAGATCTTGTGCTGCAGAAAGTGACGGAGGTTGACTGAATGCAGAGAGGTGAACCCTCGTGAAGGAAAGCTCTCGTTTTAAAAACTGCTTGTTTCATTGATCACTCTGTTCACTGAAGGGCGGTGGCCTCTTCGTGTGCGGGTAAATCGCTTCATTCATATGCCCACTCTTGCAAAGTTCATATACGAGGGGAAATAGCTGTGATTAAAATCTCACTAGCTGAAACCCTTATACCATCACACACAGAAAGGGCGTGCCTCATTGTCTTATATTTTTAAAACGCTGTCTCATTGTCTTGTATCCTTTCCACCCAATGACCAGTTGTTCATTTGATAGAGACGAGACCTCGCAGGCCAATAGAACTGTCAGATGCAGACTGATTTGATTTGACATTTATGCTTCTACGCGTGGCTGTGAGAGCAGTACAAATTTATAATCGTATAAACAAAATCTCGTTTTATGGAATGCAGAGAAGACAAGTTGAGAGCTTCTGCAAAAAGTTGAGAGCAGTATTTATATTTTGAAAATAAGACGACCGAAGTCGGCATTTGTCACTATCCTCGTTCGTAGGAGTTGTGGAAATAATTGTAATTGTAAAATCTGCTTGAGTTTATAAAACCACAAATGAAGAGTGAGATTTCATGTTATTTCCATTAATGATTAAAATAAGTTTAATCTGAGACCGCGAGAGGATCTAAGCTCGTCAGTCGGACGCGAAGTAGGTGGAGTATTGGGTAGTTTAAGCCATGTAAGGCAGCAGGCCTTTTCTTGGCAACTTTCGAGTGTTTGAATAAATATGTATGGAGGCATATTGTCTGGAATGCGTTATTAATTTTTTGAACAGCGTTTGAGTTTTTGAATATGTTATTAATTCAAAGCTGTGGTTTGAATAATATTCGCATTGTTTGAATATATTTTCGACACTACCGTACAAGAGGACTCGCCCAAGTTGGTTGAAGATTTCATCTCAAGATGTCGAAGATAATATTTGCAAGTTTTCCAAGAGAGGTTTGACGCCATCACAAATTGGTGTGATTCTCTGTGACTCCCATGGAATTGCACAGGTGAAGAGTGTCACTGGCAGTAAAGTCCTGCCAATACTAAAGGCTCACAGCCTTGCACCAGAAATACATGAGGATCTGTACCATCTTATTAAGAAGGCGGTTGCTGTCAGTAAGCATCTTGAGAGGAATCATAAGGATAAAGATTCCAAGTTCTGACTGATTTTAGTGGAGAGCGATAACGATGCATGCGTAGAACATGCTCAGATATTTGGCGATCAACATCAGGATCCATTTGATCAAGAACAATATATAGCAGATCAAAACGAGAGAGTAAAGAATCTGGAAGACCAATATTCTTGGTTGGAGTAAGTGAGTGGTCGTATGTGCCATATATAGGATTTGCACCAGCAACCACACTACAACGTGCATTAAGTGATGCGTGGATGCCAGCTTTAGCAATTGTTATTGTCTGTTGCTCCATAACCTCTTGGATGGACGTACGATCTTGATCACTCATCTTATAAAATTCATCAATGCAAACAACACCACGGTCTGCCAAAACCATTGCTCCAGCTTCTAACCGGCGTTCACCCGTTTCTTGGTCAGAAGTTCCCGAAGTCCGCTCAGCAACATATATGCTCACTGTCACTGTGATATACAAGAAACAATATGTTGTGTTGTGTGTCATAGGTGTGCATGAAAACACTTCTTGTGCGTAAAGTTTAGGAGCCAGGAAGTCATTGGAATTTAGGAGCTCGTATTGGAATAAAATTGCTGAAGACCGAGCTTGTCATACTTAGGTGGTTGAAACCACTACTATACAATGTCAGAAAAAAAAAGTTGCTCTTGGGTACAATCTCTGGGTATTGTAAAAGTGGAAATCTTCATCTTATACAGTTGAAACTTCTATCGAGGTTCTATATTTTAGTACCGTTTTCTCTTATGTTTCCAGATATCACTAATTTTTAGTTATATCTCTGTGTGAAGCAAATAAATAAGTACTAAACTTTACTATACTCATGCTTATAAGGGTGTATTGATATCTAAAGGAATGTGCATTGGAGGCTAAAACAACAACAACAACAACAAAAAAGGGGAGTGTATTTTTGGTCATTTGATTGTTTTTACAAATACATTGATGATTTGATTGTCTGAATAATGGAGAAAAATCATGGATTATTAGAGCTATTAAGCACTCTAATCTTATCTACTGATGGAAGTACAGTTAAAGTCAACAAAAACACTCTCAGAGATATTCAAAAAT
>APFE030249412.1:57540-124115 GCA_000404065.3 Pinus taeda
TTTTAACCCACGATGGCTTTTGCTTGACTTCACCCTGCTGTAGGGCCTGTTGTGGTGTCTTCTGTTTCAATATAACTTCAGCCACTGAACCCTCATCAGATGTGTCAGTACCTGTTACCTTTTCGGCTTCAGCCTCTGTTTGTGTTTGACTATCGACCATCAACTACTCGTCATCTGATATTTCAGTCCCTGTAACATCTTTTGCTTCAAACTCCTTGGACTCTGCCTGCTTATTAATGGAAATATCCTGTAATGTAATTTTCTTCTTTTTATACCAGAGCTTCAGGAATTTCTTCTTCACATTAATATTTATAGTACCCACTAAGTCCATCCAAGGGTATCCCAAAATAACATCCATGTTATCCATATCTGAAGCATGAAAATCACCATGAAACATATTTATCCATAGAAATCTTCAAATCCTTGTACACTTGAACATCCTCATTATCAACCTGTGTATGTTCAATTTGTTTTGCTGGGACTTGCAATTTCTTTGCTAAGTTGATATTTATAAGATTTTGTTTGCAACTCGGATTGATAGACACAATGATTTTCTCCTTATGAATCAATCCATGAACTTGCAATACCGAGATACCAGCGAAAAATAACCCTTTTGGTTCCTTGGTTTCCTTCTTTCCTGTAAAAATAATAGCTTTGCTAGGCTGTGTGTCTGTCTGTGTGTGCTTATCCACAAGATTTGATTTACGGTCAAAGCGCTCTATAAGAGCTTTGGCAAATTGGGTCCAACTCGCAAAAGGTCTATTACGACGTTGATGCCATTCCGCCCATTGCCTTCGTTCATTGTCCAAGTACATGGTCCCCACTCTCAGCTTAGTCCAATCATCTTGGAGATGATTCAATTTGAAATACTGGTCCATTTGTGCTAGCCATGCGGACGGATGAGAACCGTCAAATTTATACAACTCCCACGAATTCTGATCTAGGCCCGCCATCACAAAAATATTGGTGAAAAAATGAAATGGTCACAGATCCGTCAATATTGCTCAGAATCGCTATTATAACCTGTTTTTAGAAATGGAACAACTACTCTGCATCTGCCCATGTGGTAAAAATCTTGATCCAGACACTTAAAATTTCAGATCTGCGCTGCTACTCTCCCGCCGTCACCCAAAATTTCTGCAAAAAGAGTTGATTTTAATTCAGCGATATCTCCCTCATCCGGACTCCGATTCGACTGATTTTTTTTTGAAATCATGTGTTTTTTCACAAACATTCCAGATCTACAATTAGATCTTGTAGATCTTGCACCAGAACGTTTAGATCTGCGCCGCAAATTCGCTGCCCCAAAAAATTGTCTCCAACCCTACTGATTTTTAGATCAGTGATATCTCCTTCATCCAGACTCCGATTTGACCGATTTTTTTTTTGAAATCGGCTATTTTTTCACAAGGAATACAGATATGCAATTAGATTTTTCAGATCTTGAACCAAAACGTACAGATCTGATCTGCAAAATCGCCGCCCTTGAAACCCTGCAAAAATGAAAAAAAAATTCTCCACTTTTGTGCCCAAGAAAGTGCTCTGATACCACTTGTTGTAGATCTAACCCAAGAATAAGATAGAAATGTTTTTTTATTGATCAAACCCTTAAGGTAGGGCAACACCATACATTCACTCCTTAAGGAAGGAGAATACTCCACAAGCCATATGCTTGTTCATACAAGACTATTTCTCTTCATGTCCCTCCATGTGGAGTCTCTAGCCTCTATATAGGCCTCATACATACAATACCATGCATCATTACCATGGTTTCCTCATACCATCAACTAATACCATGGGCCCCTTACATTATTATTAACTACTTGTGGTCCCTTACATGACATGGGTTAACTACCTTATTTATTACTATGGCCCATCCCATTATTATATTATTACCTTGGGTACCTCCCTCGGTACCCCATATTACCCCCCCAAGGTATATAACAGCATGTGTTTAATTTTTTTATGTGGAGAACATGAAATATAAATAAAATATTTCAATGTCAACTACATATATATTATTTCAATCTAGATCCATCTTATCTTAGGATTTACCAAGTCCCAAGAGGGATCAAATCCATTTTTACACTAAAAGATATTTGTATCTCAAGATATTTGATCCATCTCGGTACTTGGTAGATGGAGATTTAAGATCCAATCTAGGCTAGTTAATAATAAATAAGTGTTTAAACTAATATCTATAATAATTACACCATAAGATGTCCCCTTTGGGAAGAACTCTTATAGTTGCTACTTTCATTTTTAGACTAAAAGATGTTTGTATCTCAAAATATTTGATCCATCTCCGTACTTGGTAGATGGGGAGTTAACATGGTAGATGGGGAGTTAAGATCCTATCTAGGCTAGTTAATAATAAATAAGTGTTTAAACTAATATCTATAATAATTACACTATAAGATGTCCCTTTGGAAAGAACTCTTATAGTTGCTACTTTCTACTCCTCTGCATCATTATATCCAATGTTAGATGATTGAAAGTTCTTCCACCCTTAGATCTCACTCCTTTCATTGTCCACTGAATCTTGATGTGTGCAACTGTTCAGCTTGTTAATATTTATTATAACCCATAAACATATTACAAATACTTCCCAGAGCCAAAAAGTATACAGTCAGTCACCCCACCAAGGAGTGCAATACCACCCAGGAATAGCATACTTTCTTGTCTAGGTTGCCAGGGCATGCGCTTCAATGCCAACCACCAGGGGTGCAATACCAACAAGGGATGACATACTTTCTTGTCTAGGTTGCTGGGGCATGTGCTTGAATGCCAACCCCCAAACAAGAGGACAATCGTTCAGGGGCGCTCACGGCTACAAGATGTTCGTTAACATAAGTTATACTCTTTCTTCATAGAGAAACACGCGTCCTGGAGCAAATTGTCCTAACGAATATGGTTTCCTTATTTTCAGGTGCTTCTTGGTCCATGGGGAAACTCATTTCCAGCTGACGAGTTTCTCTAAGGTTTATCAGAATTTCAAAATCATAAAAGTGCTTTAGTTTCTCTAGGGTTTATCAGAATTTCAAAATCATAAAAGTGTTTTATTATAATTCTATTTCTATTTCTTGAATGTACTTGGCATTGGCCGAATCTTATATTTCTATTATTTACTCTCTGTACTCCAGTTTTATTTTTCTCAAGACTATAAATTTTCACGCATGGTGTTTTCTTTTATTATTACCAAAATTTGTATTGGTGTAAAGGTATTTTTTTCAATAATTTATCCCCAGCTGAAAAAGCGGCTACAGGACTGTGTTTACTGTTTTATTTGTTCTTCAATGGACTCTCCTTTGGTAAATGTTTACCACAAAATTTGTCTTTAGTTAAAAAACATTTATCTTAAAAACTTAAGCAAAGAATCTCATGAATTTAAATGTCGTTCGTGGTCAGATGTTGCAAGAATTTGATAGCCTGCACGCATCATGCTACACAGTTGTCAAAGCACAATAAAATGGACTATCACATACTCTTACTTGAAAGAAACAAAGTATCTAGTGCATTCGAAGTTGAGTTTTTAAATGTTCGAAATATGCATTTAACCTTGTGATGAGTGATCTAGGTCAAGATTTCTAAGATGATTGCCATATCAAAATTCTTTAATGGTGCGTTGCCTTAGGTTTTTAATTTCTTTCCTCAATTAGGTTTGGCCGACTATTGCTTTTGTGTTAGCCACCACTTACACAAACAAATTATGAATTAGAAAATTATAGAAAATTATAATAAGAAATTAGGTTTATTAAAAAATATAACAATTAATTAAATTATAATATTATTTAAATTATTATCATTAATATTAACAAAATAATATATAAATTAACCAATATATAAGTTAAAAAGTATGTAATAAATTTTTAAACTTGGGAAAATTTTCTTACTTTTAACATTGAAATTTTTAATTTATCAATATGCATTGTTATAAATATTTTATTTCCAAACATTTATAACTCATTTCATATGACATTTTTTTAATTAATCAATTTAATTAAAAAGTAAAAAGAACATAGCTATCTCATTCTCAAAAATTTATAATTCATTTTATATGACATTTCTCTAATTAATCAATTTAATTAAAAAGTAAAGAGTACATAACTGCTTTATAGATAAATTTCAATCTTTGATTTGAGGATATTATTAAGAATATTCTAGAATATTATGGGAAAGTTAAGTACTTATCATTTACCTAATAGACATTATTGATAATTAATTGAAAATTTTGAAAACTTTATTCCAAAATAGAAACACATATAGACTCAAATTTTTTTAATTGATGATTTATTTAATAAAAATTCCGAAATGAAACATTATGTTTAAAGGATCTGATATTTATTTAAAACTAAAAAGAAGTTTAAAATTTAATAAAAATGTTTTAGTTAAAATCAAATCTATTTTATTTAAAAATCACATTTTTGAATGCCTGAATAGATTCAACTCCTTGAAAATTCTCTTAGAAACTTGGATTATGTAGCATACACAAGTTAATCTTGCAATTAAAATAAAACTTACTGAATTGTAGAGAAAATTAATATAAAAATTATGCTGCAAATCAATGAGACCATTTTAAACATAATAATTCGTTTTTTCAATTTATATCTATATAATTGACATTAGAATATTTTACTAATATGAACATCAAACTATTTATTTGTGATCCATATTGTTTCTTTTATAATTAATAAAAAATTAAAATGTTATATATTAATTTTAAACTAAGAATTAAATGAATTGCATATTTAAGACAAATTTTTTTCACTTTACCATAATTTTTCTAATATATTTTAATTATATCCAAATTAGATTATCACTTTTATAATATTTTTTTAGTATTGTAAATCATTAAAACTATGATAATTTTTATAATTCTTCTCTGATATATTCATTAAGTAAAAAAATAAATATATAGTAGTAACTATTATATATATATACTAATAATACTATTATATATATATATTATTATATATAGGATTTTTTTTAAGAGTTTTTAATATTTAATTGTCAATTTAAAATAATAATCATACATATTAAAAGTATTTAAAAATTAAAATAAAGATACTAATAATTATTTTGATTTAAAATTTTTTATAAATATAATTATTATTACTATTTTATTAAATAAAAAAATAAAAAAATTAAGAATGATGTTGATTTTATATCATCTATAAAAAAATGATAATTTGAAACTCGTATAATCTCAAAACAATATAATAAAATGTCAAAAATATTTCAAAATTATAAATATATACTAACCATTTATAAATTTAATATATAATATAATTTACTAAATACTAAATATAAAATAAAATTTTAAAATTTTTCATATACTCTAAATATAACATTCATGATACTATTTTTTACACTACATTAATGAAAATTAATAAATTACAATAACACTATCGAACGTGTGATTGAAATTTTTTGATAACACATCCAAAAAAGAAATATAAAAATCAATGTTATAAGATACTAGAATTAAAATTGAGTTGTCACATTGTAATAGGTTCAGATATCCAATTTATAATTAAATAAATTATTATTATTATTATTGTTATTATTAGAACATATGATGGTTGATAGTGTGTTGAACATGTGAATTTGATTTTTTAATTTTTGGAAATTTTATTTCTTATTTTTTATTGGTTGAACAAGTGTTGATGTGACGTAATTCCTTTTGTGGAGTGTGATTTATTTTTGGTATTTGTTAGTTCCTAACAAATCAATTAAAATAATAATAATAATAATTTTGAAAGTGGTCATTGCGTTGGTGAGTTCTTTAACACTAACACTGTATGCCTCGCGTTGCTACTACTTTGTCCAATGATGCTAGAATTGAGAGGGTGGGGGTTTGAAAGGCTAAGAGAAGGTGGCTAAACAAAATCCATAATATTGATATATTGTGCAAAGTGCAGAGGAGGATGTCATATCCGCGCATTTTTACATAAAAAAATTTACACAACACAGTTACTCACATAAGTTTTTTTCCCTTACTCGACAATGATAATTATAAATTAATTCTATGCATAACCCAACTTGGATCGTTAGCTTAACTAGTTATTATAGCTTCCCAGTTTTGTCATAAGTCAAAGGTTTTAGTTACATATTATTAGTTTGCTATGATGTTGACATTCCATGTATGGAGGACAGTCCTTTACCATCTTGGTTTAATTGACCATCCCTCTAGCTTGGATTCTAGCATTCACCTCGAACTCATTGCGCCTTTGGTATGCTCAACATTTACACAACCTGTCATTTGGCATTAAATCGCATGGTTGTGTTGCCAGTGTTTCTCGGGATCACTCATTGCATTTATAGTGGAGATTGCTCGATCCTAATCCAATGACTTTGGGTATCTTGGAGGGTTTTACTATCCTCCCGGTGAAGTTCCTCAGTTCATTTGGCTCTTCCCTCCTTCTCGCTCAACTCTGCTCTCCTACTAAGATGGATGGCTTGCTCTGCAACCTTGTCACATGTTGCAACTAGTTCGTTCTGGGTCATGGTCAATGGATTCACGTTCAAGTTTAGATTTCGTTTTACCGAAGTTCAAGTGAGGTGGTTCTCTTTTGTTGTTGTTCCTTTTTTCAATTAACCCAGGAAGTATGTTCAGGGTTTTACTATGCTAATTTTCTAAATTATTGCCATCTGCAGGTTTGGAATATGGCTAGGGCCGCGCCTTCAAGGTTTCTCTACCATGCACATAGGGCTCGAGCTTTGGTCGGACACCCGGGTAAGCTCGAATGGCTCCCGTTTTGCCTTTTAGTTTGAGGGTGGAGACCTTTCTCCCTGAAGAGGTTTCACTCCATAGTGTTTTCATGCTAGAAGCTCTGGTCGAATGGACCCTCTTGCATCGAGCTGTGCTTAGCACTCATTGATGAGCTCATGTTGTTTTTTTTTTTTTTTTAGACAAAATGTAAATTATTAAGAGCAGCTAAGGCCGCACCCGCTTCTAGGTTTTATTGATATGGCCAGCCCGATGTTTGACTGGAAAAAGGGTTGTTGTAATTGTTTTAATCCCCTTAGTGTTTGCCACTTGGCTTTATGAACCATAGCTGTTGTATAATTTCAAGGATATCCCTCAGTTCAACTTTGTATTTCTATTCAGTAGTTCTATGAATGTGAAAGCTCGATTTTCTTTTTGTTGCACAACTATCCCCTGTTGTTGGTGGAACGCTTATGTATTTCTTCGGAAAAGTTAATATTCTTTTGGGTGTGGTTCTGTTAGTATTGTTTGCACTATACGAATGTCTTTATTTCTTATTTACTCGTTATCTCATTCAAGCTATTCTCTCTGTCAGGAATTAATTTCTTTTCCTAAAAATTGTGAATAAGTTCATGGAAGCAGGGTAGCCTCTGGGCTTGAACCCTAGCCTCTTAAAGGTGGATATTCTGTTGCTCTTTAATCTCGCAAGGGCTGATCTAGTTGAACATGTACAAATTGTTTCTCACTTCAGCCTATAGATTCATAAGTTTATGGCCTGTAGTTGTTTTCCCTCACTACAGCCTTAGATAATTTTGCCTGGATGAGTTTTGTTTGTGGTCTTGAATTTTTAATTGTATATTTAGTAATACTTTTTATAGGTGTTAAACTTTCTTCCTTGATTTTTACCCTTGTTTGTATCTTTTGCATGGATGTATTTAAGGAATTACCATTTTCTTGTCTCTGATTTTTACCAGAGATTCTGGGCATATATGCATAGCTTGTTAATTTGCTTAACTTTCACCTTAATTTTTAAGAGAATACTGTTACTACGCTGTAGATAAGGTTAAGCATGCATTTGAATTACAAAGAATCAACTTCTTGTACAAAATACTATTTCTTTTAAATTATGAATACATGCATGTAATTACACGGAATCAGATTCTTGTACAAAATACTATTTCATTTATTAAGAATGCAATTTTAATACGTAGATTTATCTACTTGAACGATTTACTGTTCCATATAGAATCACTTAAAATTCACTCAAAGTTTTTCAAATAACTTCTTGCATCTACTTACAGTTTCACTAAGTTGTTTGTCGGTTAGCAGTTCTTTTGCTACCCTAAGACTCCCTTTGTGGAACAACCTTTACAGTCTACATTATTTTAGGGTATTTTCGTAATTAATAACTAATATGCAGTAAATTTTATTTCACATTCTATAGAAAAACAAAACCCCACTGCTACCCCTTTCCGAGTACTTAACAGAGTGGAAGCCTGCTCCCTCTACATCATTCAACATTGACTAATTAGTATCGACAAAACCGCGTACCTATTCCCTTGTGAACAATTTTCGATAATCAATATTCACCTTCCATTGTTTATGCTTGTCAACCATTCGTCCTTGAGATTCGTCTTCAAGACCAAATCTCCCCCCAAGCCTGCTTGCTAGACCACCGTCTTCTGCAAGACTTTTGCAGCTTAGTGCTAATGCTATCTGGTCATCACCAGACACAGCATACCTCTCCCTAACTCCTTCCCGTATATCTCTACTGCACGGTTTTTCCTCCCCTCACCCCTTTTTCCTCTGGGGTATTTCAGTTAGGGGAGGCAGTTAGGGTATTCTAGGCAACTGCCTTTTTTTTTTTTACTTCTTACATGAGAAGTTATCAAATCTGTTATCACTCAACCATTTCTTGGTTCAGAAAATTAATAATATATTATTCAGCTAACAGAAAATAACAATATTGTCCAATTTTTTTTCTTACAATAGTAATTAAAATATTTACAGTTTTCTTGGGGACATTACATCTCCCCCCTTGAAAGAAAACATCGTCCTGATTTTCAGCCTCGAACAGTTTTGGATAAGCTTCTTTCAAAAGTTGTTCATCTTCCCACGTGACCTCCTCTGGCCCAAAGTGCTGCCATTGCACTTTAACCTGGGTGATGACTCACTTCCGCAGTGTGACTTCTCTCTGTTCGAGTATATTCAGCGGCTCGACCAGGAATTCTCCTTCTAGTTCGACCTGAAACAACAAAATTTAAAGTCATTTTTGCCTTCAACAACATAATTAATTGGCATACTTAGGATCTTATTGTACCTGTATATCTTTCCAACTGACTATGTGCTTAGGATCATAAACATATCTCTTTAGTACTGACACATGAAAAACATTGTGGACTCGAATATGGCTTGGTAGGGCGAGCTAGTAAGCTATTGGCCCAACCCTTGCTAGAATCTAAAAGGGTCCACAAAACGAGGTGCCGGCTTGGTACACCCATTCCATTGTAACGTACTCCTTTTCGCCTGAATTCTTACATACACATGATCTCCCATTTGATATTCTTTAAAACTTCTCTTCTTGTCGGCGAAATTCTTTTGCCTATCTTGGGCTGCCTTCAGGTTGAATCGAACCTTCTTGACCATCTCTTCCATTTCTTTTAACATTTTGGGGTCCCAACATTATCTTATCCTCCGGTCCCCGCCAACTGGAGGGTGTGCGGCATTTCCGGCCATACAAAACCTTAAACGGGCTCATCTGCAGGGAGGTATGATATCCGTTGTTATACGCAAATTCAACTAGGTGCAAATAGTCTTCCCATTTAGAGGGTTGTTGCATTACGTAAGCCCTCAACATGTCCTCTACTACTTGATTCACCTATTCGGTTTGTCTGTCAGTTTGAGGATGTTAAGCCGTACTGAAATTTAATTGAGTCCCTAGCCCTTCAAACAGTGTCTTCCAAAAGGTTGAAGTAAATTTCACATCTTTGTCAGAAATTATAGTTTTTGGTAGCCCATGCAGTCTGAAAATGTTCTGCATAAAAATGTGGGCAATCTATATAGCCTTATAAGTGGATTGGAGTGGTATAAAATGAGATGACTTGCTTAATTTGTTGACTACCACCATGATGGAATCGTTGTTCCTTTTTGTCTTGGGTAATCCCATTATAAAGTCCATAGAGACAGTTTCCCATTTCCACTCCGGAATCAGTAGTGGATGCAATAATCCTACAGAGTGCTGATGTTTTGCTTTAATTTGCTGACACTCCTGACAACGTGTAAGATAATTTGTTGCATCCTTCTTCATTCCAGGCTAATAGTACTCCTTTTGGAGTGCAATAATCAGCTTTTGATACCATGGATGTCCAGCATAGGGTCTTTTGTGAAATTATCTAAAATCAAGTTTTTAATGTCCATTTGGCTAGGTACATACAACTTGTTTTTATATTTCAACATGCCAACATCATCCACAGTGTACCGTTGTTGATTTTCTTTACTGTTTGGAATTTGAACCTGTTGTCCTATTTACTGATATTCCCAATCTTGGTCTACTGCCGCTTTATCATGTCGTGGAATGTAGTTTTCACCCCGCTACAAGCAATTTCATATAGACAATGTGCCTTCCGACTTAAAGCGTCCGCTACCCAGTTCTCCTTTCCTTTTAAATGCTTAATCTCGAAATCAAAACCGCTTAAGAAATCTACCCACCGTGCCTGTCTAGCATTTAAGGTAGGCTGACTCAAATAATTAGTTAGGTTGTAATGATCTGTCATTAACAAAATTTTCCTCCCCATCATTAAGGCACCACAATTTTTAAGGCGTGGATAACGACTACCAATTCCAAATCATATGTAGAATATTTCTGCTCATGTTCCTTTAACTTTCTAGACATGTAGGCGATTACCTTACCCTCCTGCATCAATACTCCTCCTACTCCTTCCTTACTTGCATCTGTACACACCATGTAATCCTTAGCGGGATCTTCTACGCTTAATATAGGCACTGTGGTGAGCAGATGCTTGCGCTGTTCAAAACTCCTTTAGCATTCTATGGTCCATTTAAAAGCCTTCCCTTTGTTCTACAAAGAGGTGATAGGGTAGGCCACTCTGGAAAATCCTTCCATGAATTGTCTATAATAACCTGCCTGCCCCATAAAAGATCTGATATTCACACGTCCTTTGGAACTAACCATTCCATTATGGTCTTAATCTTTTTGGGATCCACTGCAATCCCATCCTTAGTAATGATATGTCCTAAGTATTGAATTTGTTCCTTGAAGAAATCACACTTGCTGTATTTGGCATACAATTGATGTTCCTAGAGGATTTGCATCACCAGTCTAAAATGTTCCTTGTGCTCCTCCACATTTCGGGAACATATCAATATATTGTCAATAAATATTAACACAAATATGTCTAAATACTGATGAAATATGTTATTCATCAAACACATAAAGGCCACAGGAGCATTAGTTAACCCAAAGGGTAATACCACAAACTCATAGAGTCCATAGTGAGTCCTAAAAGCAGTTTTGGCAATATCTTCCTTTCTGATTTTGATCTGGTGATATCCCGATCGTAGATCAATTTTTGAAAACACAGTCGCCCCTTTTACTTGGTCAAATATCTCGTCAATCCGAGGTAAAGGGTACTTTTTCTTGATTGTTAACTTATTTAACTGTCGATAGTCCATGCACATTCAGAGGGTGCCATACTTCTTTTTGACAAACAACACAGGGGCTCCCCAAGGTGACACACTGGGACGGATGTAATTCTTATCCAGCAACTCCTGTAGTTTCATTTTAAGCTTTGTCAGTTCTGGTACGCTCATACGATAAGGAGCTCGAGACATTGGTGTTGCTCCTGGCATCAAATCAATAGTGAAGTCTATATCTCTCTTAGGTGGCAGCCCAAGTATCTCTTCTGGAAATACATCAGCAAAATCCTGAACAACAGGAATACTGTCCAAGGTGGCTGTCTTGTCCTTTGAGTTGGCATGTCCAACCTGAATAGCGTAAACCTGACACCCTTTTCTAATACATTTTTCTAGCTGAGAAGCAATTATTGGCCGAACCTGCACAGACCTCGGAATGCCTTGTATCCCCTTCATTTTCCCCAGCTCATCCTTGTAGTAGATTGTTTTTGTTTTACAGTTTATAATGGACCAAAACTTTTCTAACCAATCCATGCCTATCAACACATCATAAGATCCAAGGGGAAGTGTGTTTAACTCTGCCCTTAAAGTCTATCTTACTATTTCCAGAGGGCAGTCGTTGACTTTGGCCAACACTCGCCTCTTTGCACTGGTTGCCAATTGTACTAGATAAGGGTTTTTAAATTTAACTAACTGTAATTTACAATGATCCATAACCTTAGGACTAACATAACTTAAGGTAGCACCAAGATCAATTAAAACAGATACGCTATGATTAAAAATCTTACCTTCAAACTCCACCATAGTTGGTTGATAATCTTCCTGGTGATCATCGAGAGCAACATTAATTTTTGGAATGCTTCGAGCCACGTCCCTTACTATTGAAGCCTTGTGAATTTGTGAAACCTGTTCGATGCCTTTACGATGAGGACAATTTTTAACATAGTGTGGCCCCCTACATCCCCGGTATTGTACTGGGGGACTTGCTATTCCTTCGTTATCAAATCTGCCAGATTGCTCGCTGAATTTCGCTTCAGATGGTGGCTTAATTCTGAGTGGATTTTTGGGCTGGTTTCTGTTGTTTTGTCCCTTGGAAAATCCTTTGCCAACACTGTTCTGATTCCCTTTATTGCCCATAGCAATTATATTATTTTTCTTATCAGCCCATTTTCTGCTCGGTATTTCCCCCTTTGGCTTGCTTTGTTGATAGTATATCCTAGATTTTTGTATAACCTCATCCATTGTTTTTGGGTTATCAAATTCAATTCTCTCCCTCATTGCCACAAGCAAACTACTGACAAAACATTTGTGCCTTGGCCATTTCCTCACATATGTAAGGTACATAGCAGATAAAGGAGGTAAAACGAGTGATAAACTCATCCATAGTTTGCTATCCAAGACGCAGATCATGAAATTCCCTTGCCTTCTCATCATAAAACTGTTCCATCAGATATCTTAAAAAAATTTTGAAACTTCTCCCACGTTATATTTTGTTCACCTACCCCGCGGACAATCTTGACTTCTTCCCACCACAAAGTGGCCTTCCCTTGCAGTTGGAAGATAGCTAGTCGAGCCTCTAAATTGTCATCATACTCATATAATTGAAAATATTTATTCATGTTAATTAACTAGGCTCCGGCTACTTCTTCTAGCTCTCCATCGAAGAGTGGTGGTTTAATTTTCTGGAATTCCCCTTGTAACTCCTCTCACTGCCTTTTTAGATGTGGGGTGCTCTGAAGCATTATCCGACTTCTCTTCCTAATGTTCGTCCCCTCCTCTTGTTCCTTCAAGTTCCATATTGTATCCCTCTTCTTCAGTCATTCGGCCCGGCTCAAGGCTAGGAATCGGTTGGCCCTGATTTTGCTTATCAGACAAGCTCTTCAAAATCATTTCTTGTTCCATGGTTAGCCTTGCATTATCTTCATGCAAGCGGGCCATCTCGTTCTTTAGTTTTTGAACTTCCTCTAATAAGGTACGATTAGTACTGCGCGCTTTTTCCCCTAACTGTATCCATAGTTCAGGATTATTTCTAGGGAATGCAACAGCCCCTGAGCCAGCCATTTTCTGTTTGGTACACTGTCCAGATGTTTTACCACCTACTATTTCCTGTACTCCACACATTAGTGAGTTAACATTAATCAAGAAACATCAGGACGTGATATTAGTTTGATCACATTTGCCAGAGGCCCTAGCTTTGTAAACTGGGCTCTGATACCACATGTCATATCCCCGCATTTTAACATAAACAAAATTTACACAACACAGTTACTCACATAAGTTTTTTCCTTACTGGACAATGATAATTATAAATTAATTCTATGCATAACCCAACTTGGATTGTTAGCTTAACCAGTTATTACAGCTTCCCAGTTCTGTCATAAGTCAAAGGTTTCAGTTACATATTATTAGTTTTCTATGATGTTGACATTCCGTATATGGAGGACAGACCTTTACCATCTTGGTTTAACTGACCGTCCCTCCAGCTCGGATTCCAGCATTTGCCTCGAACTCATCGCACCTTTGGTATGCTTGGCATTTACACAACCTGTCATTTGGCATTAAAGGGCACAGCTATGTTAACAATGTTTCTTGGGATTACTCATTGCATTTACGGTGGAGATTGCTCGATCCTAATCCAACGGCTCTCGATATCTTGGAGGGTTTTACTATCCTCCCGGTCAAGTTCCTCAGTTCATTTGGCTATTCCCTCCTTCTTGCTAAGATCTGCTTTCCAGCTAAGATGGATGACTTGCTCTGCAACCTTGTCACATGTTGCAGCTAGTTCACTCTGGGTCATGGTCAATGGATTTTCGTTCAAGTTCAGATTTCGTTTTATCGAAGCTCAGGTGAGGTGGTTCTCTTTTGTTGTTGTTCCCTTTTTCAATTAACCCAGGAATTATGTTCAGGGTTTTACTAGGCTAATTTTCTAAATCGTTGCCATCTGCAAGTTTGGAATATGGTTGGGTTCGTGCCTTCAAGGTTTCTCTCCCATGCACACAGGGCTCGAGCTTCAGTCGGCCACCCGGGTAAGCTCGAATGGCTCCCGTTCTGCCTTTTAGTTCGAGGGTGGAGACCTCTCCGCCTGAAGATGTTTCGCTCCATAGTGCTTTCATGCTAGAAGCTCTGGTCGAATGGACCCTCTTGCATCGAGCTACGCTTAGCACTCATTGATGAGCTCATGTTGTTTTTTTATTTTTAGACAAATGTAAATTATTAAAAGCGACTGAGGCTGCACCCACTTCTGGGTTGTATTGATATGGCGAGTCTGATGTTCGGCTAGAAAAAGGGTTGTTGTAATCATTTTAATCTCCTTAGTGTTTTCCACTCGGCTTTATGAACCGTAGCTGTTATATAATTTCAAGGATATCCCTCAGTTCAACTTTGTATTTCTATTCAGTAGTTCTATGAATGTAAAAGCTCAATTTTCTTTTCATTGCACAGCTATCCCCTGTTTCTGGTGGAACACTTATGTATTTCTTGGAAAAATTTAATATTCTTTTGTGTGTGGTTATGTTAGTATTGTTTGCACTATACGAATGTCTTTATTTCTTATTTACTCGTTATTTCATTCAAGTTGTTCTGTCTATCGGGAATTAAGATCTTTTCCTAAAAACTGTGAATAAGTTCATGGAAGCAGGGTAGCCTCCGAGCTCGAAACCTAACATCTTAAAGGTGGACATTCTGTTGCTCTTTATTCTCACAAGGGCTGAGCTATTTGAACATGTATAAATTGTTTCTCACTTCAGCCTAAAGATTCACAAGTTTATGGCCTGTAGTTGTTTTCCCTTGGTACGGCCTTAGATAATTTTGCTCGGACGAGTTTCGTTTGTGGTCTTGAAGTTTTAATTGTATATTTAGTAATACTTCTTATAGGTGTTAAAATTTCTTCCTCGATATTTACCCCTGTTTGTATCTTTTGCATGGATATATTTAAGGAATTATCGTTTTCTTGTCTTTGATTTTTACCAGAGATTATGGGAATATATGCATAGCTTGTTAATTTGCTTAACTTTCACCTTAATGTTTAAGAGAATACTGTTACTACATTGTAGATAAGGTTAAGCATGAATTTGAACTACACAGAATTGACTTCTTGTACAAAATACTATTTCTTTTAAATTAAGAATACATGCATGTAATTACACAGAATCGACTTCTTGTACGAAACACTATTTCATTTAAATTAAGAATGCATTTTTAACACGTAGATTCGGTTACTTGAACGATTTATAGTTCCACATAGAATCACTTAAAATTCACTCAGAGGTTTCCAAAAAACTTCTTGCATCTACTTACAATTTCACTAAGCTGTCTGTCAGTTAGTAGTTCTTTTGCTACCCTAAGACTGCGTTCGTGGAATGACCTTTACAGTCTAGATTATTTTAGGGTATTTTCATAATTAATAACTAATATGTAGTAAAGTTTATTTCACATGCTATAAAAAAACAAAACCCCACTGCTACCCCTTTCCAAGTACTTAACAGAGTGGAAGTGTGCTCCCTCTACGTCATTCAACATTGACTAATTATTATCAACAGAACTGCGTACCTGTTCCCCGATGAACAATTTTTGACAATCAATATTCACCTTCCATTGTTCTTGCTCGTCAACCACCCGTCGTTGAGATTCATCTTCAAGACCAAATCCCCCCCCCCCAAGCCTGCTTGCTAGGCCACTGTCTTCTGCAAGACTTTCGCACCTTAGTGCTAATGCTATCTGGTCATCACCATACATAGCATACCTCTCCCTAACTCCTTCCTGTCTATCTCTACCGCACGGTTTTTCCTCCCCTCACCCCTTTTTCCTCTGGGGTGTTTCAATTAGGGGAGGAAGTTAGGGTATTTTAGGCAACTGCCTTTTTGTTTTTTATTTCTTTTTCGAGAAGTTATCAAATCTGTTATCACTCAACCATTTCTTGCTTCAGAAAATTAATAATATATTATTCAACTAACAGAAAATAACAATATTGTCCACTTTATTTTCTTACAATAGTAACTAAAATATTTACAGTTTTCTTGGGGACATTACAGAAGAAATGAGGGGGTGGGTAGCAGTTGAACAAATCTCCACAATTTTGATACATTATGGAGGGTGGAGAAGTGTGAAGGAAGCTATCCTACTCAACACCTCTGCACTTTGCACAATGTATCAACGTTTCATGTCGGTAGAGATAATTATTTTTAGTCAGTGTTCAATTATGAACATGGCTTCTCAATAACCTTGTTTTTAGTTCTCTTGAAGAAAGCTATGCCTAGTATCCAACACCACAAAAAAAGACATGTTAACCAATTCCACAGCTGCTACCAAATCTTTCTTGGTGTTGGAGTTATTTTCACAATATCTTTGTTTTTACTACTCTTGAAGTGATGAAAACCACTACTCCATATATTTACACCGAAAGTGTTTTTTTAAAATTGGTTAGACTATGCATCGTCTATCTTTTTCATCTCCAGTTAACATTTGTCTCTCCCATTTTCCCATTTAACATCTGTCTCATTGTTATTTTCCCTTTGAATGACATATGTTCTAATTAAAATATGAATATAAATATGAGAAAAATGTAGAATGGCTTTGCCTACATCGCCACCATGTGTGGAAGGGGGCATAGACTGAAGGAAACTTATGTTGCCGCACAGGGAAGGGTCTCACGTATGTGAATGAAAATGAATTTTCACCTTGCACTCGCATTATGTTGCAAGACAATAATTTGAGCTCACTTTTCGAGTCATCGAGAGCTCCAGAAATATCCTCATTGCTAATGGCCATAAACGATTTTATGGAAATTGCCAAAAAAGTGATTGTGAGTATGATCTCCCTTGATATTTTGGATTTGAATGGCACAGACATCCCATCATTGCCAGAGAGTGTGGGATGTTTGAAATAGTTGGTGTGTCTTAAGTTAGCATGGGTGCCCATTAAAAGATTACCTGCATCTTTTACAAATCTCGCAGCCCTCCAAATCCTTGATATGGAGTCCTTTAAAATCACCGAATTGTCATCTCACCTTCACAAGTTAAGATAATTAAGGTATCTAAACCTTGGCTACTATAGTGATTTGAAATGTGTACCAAGTAGTATTTCAAGTCTCACGTCTTTGCGGTGTATGTACATCAGTGAAAACGAGAGTATGACGTGGACAACAGGTCCGAAGAGATCCCCAAAAGCGACTTCAATTAACAGTTTGAGCAGTCTAACACAACTCAAAAGTTTATATATAGACAACTATGGAGCAGTTATTAGTGGTGGTACGCTCGGGAGTATGGTCGACATGGAGACATTTCAATTGAGACTTACTCAAATCGCGAGTTTACCCGATGGAATTTTTAATATTTCAAAGTTGAGAAAAGTACGGTTAGCATTTCACGATATGGTTAGGATGGAGAGCAAGTTTCATAAATTTCTAAACTCAACTCTTCTACAGCGATGGGATTGTTTTACGCTGGAAGAATTACCTGATTTACATCAACTTAAGAGCTTAAAGACATTAGATATTTTACGATGTACTAAGTTGAAGAGGTTTCCAAAGGAGTTTGGTGAAAGGGAAGCCATTCTTTTATTAGAGCAATTTTCAGTGGTTGAATTAGAGGAGTTAGACTAGTTGTCAATAATTGAAGAGGGTGAAATGTTTTCACTCAAAATAATCACTATAATGTTGTGTGAAACATTAAAAATGTTTCTGGCATACTATTTGAACATCAAGTAACTCTAAAAATTTAGTGTATGGTTGTTCAATATTATTAGAGAATTTCTAAAAATTCAGTATATGGTTGTTCAATATTATTAGAGAATTTAAAGAGGTTGGGAAAAAAATGAAGAAATAAAAGTGATAACAATATCAATTAAAGAAACAAAAGACATTAAAAACTATTTTTTAAAAGTGCATAATACTTTGTCACCCTGAATTTATAATAATTTTCTACTAGTAAGCTTCTCTTATTCCTACGAGATCTTTAACTTCATTTATAAAAATTTTGTAAATTTATGTTTTCCTAAACAACATAGCAGTATATCATGATCAATATATATACCATTTGTAAAAATGTTATCGAAAATTTTTCCGTTATCAAATTTTATAATTATATTTTTATTATTAACCTCCACTCTAATGTCGACTACAAATTGTAGAGACCAATTAAGTTGACTTTGTACTAAAATTTTAAATAATGAGGTTTCTCAATTTCTTCAAAGTCTCTATATCCATTTCGAGAGATTTGTAGTTTGTGCTTACCTTATTAATATTTGTCTATCGAGATTAATATATATACATTAAGACATTTTGTAAAGAATGTTTTTGTTTTTGGAAGTTGTAATTTATATTTTATTATCAAGCTTTGTATTATTGTAAAAAATAAATAAAGCATATATTTTTAATATTTAAATATGTTTTTTTAAATAAAGGTGAATTCATAATAGTATGGAAGCTTTGTTTATCGAATCTAATAGTTTGTATATATAAGTCACATTTGTAAAAAAAATATTAAGGTGGTTAGTGTAAACCTAAGGTTGCCACAACCAATATACCTTATCGAGACTTAGTTTCCTTTAATGGCCCTTAATTAAACATTATACTCCATCATGCCCCTTATATATATATATATATATCTATATCAGAAAGCGTTGTATGCCTTTAAAACCCCGGGACCATACCTTTTCTTGGTAATATATTAAAATACACATAAATGCTTGAAAACCCCACTTTAAGCCTTTACCCGGACTTCAAAAACATTTTAACTACGTGTATAACCCTATTGGGTCCACACATCACCCCTTTACCATTGATTTGCCATAATATCACTATCGCAAACGATCACATGCTTATATATACCAGAGTATATGAATACGAGGAATTATATCGAAAACCACACAAAACATTGATTTATACCTTTTTCCATCGGCGCGCTTACCATACACGAAAGTCAACTCATTGAACGCTTAGAGCCGTCGATCTGGAGCGACAAGATCTAATCGTCTAGATCAACTCGCCCAATCACAATCGGCAATCCCATTGGACTACACTATCAGCGCTATCCCTTTGGCAGAGGGCTAATGCGATAACATAATCGCTATCAGCAATAGCACTATGTCGATTTATAATAGGTCGCCTCCATTCCAAAACCTTTGATGCGATAACCTTGCGGACCCAACAGGCTATTCAATCCTTCATATATTGTTTCGGGTCCAGTTGGGTCGCGATATCAGAATTCGCTGATCTTCCCCGCTGATTCCCTTCCTCCGATGCGATGCGATTACTATATCAGACCCGATAAGGCCCAAAAGAAATATTTATAATATTTCAAGTCTGTTTGCCAAATTCACTAAGTGTTTGACGTCGTTTCTCTGTGTAAATGGGTTTTCCGCTTGTGGACCCAAATTACACTAGACTTGCTTTAGCCACGGGGTTTCTACTGTAAAGTATAAAAACACAGAGCCAATGCCAAAATTCCCCACATACAAAGAAAAACAAGCCCTCATGTCTCCATGGGTCGGTTGTATAATTATACATGCACCATTGGTTTTATTCACCATGAATCGATTACAGAGACTCGACTTTGATCATATTACAACATTAAACATCACTGTCTCAAAAGAAATGTGATCTATTACATAGTTCAACCCTCAAAATTAATCCTCTGTGTACAAAACATAAATAGAAAGCTATATATGAGGCTCTCTCCCTTCTCTGCCTGATTAATCTAATTAATGTCCTCTTCCTCCTACGCTGCCCGTAGGCTTACAGTTCGTCTTCAATCCTCTCCCTCTCTGTCTCTCCTCTCACATCTCTTTTAGAAAACAAAGGAAATTGCATATATGCTAAGTTAACCATCTCCTCCACAATTGGAGGAATAAATTATACATTTAGAATTCAAATCCTATTCTAATCTAAACAAACTAGAATACTTGGCTTAATCTCCACGCAGGGAGGATCATTTGCCATTTATTCCCAATTCTGTTCAGAATTAGGCAACAAATTAACCACTTACATAATTGAAAGTAATACAATTTAATTAACCAATTCTTTCTTGAACCTTTCATTAGCCACAACATGTGACCACTCCATAACATTGCTGGCTAGGTCTAGATGCTCCTACATCAGAATTCCAAGGTTTAAATTAGTCATAATCCCCTGATCATGCACATCTGATCTATGTCCTCCTGGATCCCATGCTTGGTTTGGTAGTCTGTCGTTGGTTACTGCTATTTTCTCATCATTACAATTTATGACAGGCTCCCATATCTTAATTTCCAGTTTCCTATTTCCTTCACCTATACCCTTCTTTCCAGCCATTCTTCCTTCCTTCCTTTGTCCTCTCTTTGTTCTATCAGAATGTTGTTGTATGAGTTTTCCCAACTCACCCAATTCTTTGTCCACTTCACTCCTCATATGTTGAATACTAGTCCCTTGCAACTGATTGTTTTCTTGAAATAGAACATCATAATCCTTGTGCCAATAAATTTCCATATCCATTTCTGAAATGTACAAATTCCTTCTCCATTGATTCTCTGCAATAATTCCAGTTCCTTCTTTTGGTTTCTCATTCATGGCTTCATCATTCCTTACTTCAAATTCCAGCATACCTGTAACTCCACAAATTTCTTGAAAACTCAGAATTCTACCTGCTTGTTTAGCTACTTGGAATATTTCTTCTTCCAGTAACTTCATTTCTGCACTCTTAAGGATTATGGAATTATACTTGTCTACTCCTCAAATGTCACTTCCAACCTCTTCTTCATCAATAAATTTTTGTGGTATAATAGTAATTATGTTACTATTATTTCTTGTACTCATCTCCAATTCAGCAGTTTCATACTGTAGATTCACCACCATTTCATCATTTTGAGACTTTCTAATCTCACCCTTCATTAATTCGATCTGCTCCTCAGAATTAACTCCTTCGTTTAGATTGA
Organism: Pinus taeda; assembly: GCA_000404065.3. Lineage (NCBI taxonomy): Eukaryota > Viridiplantae > Streptophyta > Pinopsida > Pinales > Pinaceae > Pinus > Pinus taeda. Next base: position 78,809 of record APFE030249412.1, read on the forward strand.
CTTCACATTACCTTGTTCCTGCATATAAATCTTCATCAGAGTTAATCAATTCATTAAACAAAAAAACTTTACCTTGCTTCCTCATTATGCCAACACTTCTGACAACTTCTTTCTCATATTTGTCATCCATGACAACTTCTTCATTCTTTTTCAGTTCTGGTTGTCCAGTTTGATCATTTATATTTTGGTTTCCTTGCCTCTTATCTTAAAGACTTGACTCATGCCACAAATTTGCCATTTCATTTGGAATTCATCCCAAGAGTTCTGCACAATCTTCACTAACTACATTGTCTACAATATCTATCTTTAATCCTTCTTTACACTGGCTTCCTTCAAGGTCAATGATCTCCAACGATTGTTTAATATCTACATAGTTTACTACAACTATGTTTAACATCTTCTCTTCCCTCTGCATTACATGATTATGTGAGTTTCCTTCATTTAACTTCTAAAAAATCATATCTACGTTGTTCCCTTCACTTATGACAATACTAAACAGTTGCCTTACCTCGGTGTATCCTTTCATCTTAATAATTCTTTTGCCATCCTCCTTTTGACTTATCCTTTGGATTTCATCCGACTAGACATCTTCTTTCACTTGGCTCTAATTTTTCTCCTTATGCTGCATATGACTGTGAGTAGTCATCTCTCCACCTGTTAATATAATAGTTTCCAATAACTGCTTGTCTTTCCTCAAGTCTATATGACCTGCAAACATGCAACAACTTTCAGTTTTCAAAATACAATACCTTTCATTTTCTTTTGATGCCTCAAGCACCAATCCTCCATCGTAGATCTTTTGGATTTCAACAGATCCTTCTTGCTGTGAGTCCATTCCTTTGACTCTTTCCTTCTCTAACAAATCAATATGAATTTGTTCAAGTTCCCTGAACTCATTTATCAGTTTTCCATTCCAGCTCTGTTGTAATAGCTTCCACTTGACTCTTTTCTTCATTCTCCATCTGTGTCTTCGATCTTCACTTGTCTTTCTTTGTACTACCAGACTAGTCTCTTGTTCTTCATTCTGCTACCAATTGCTATACTTCTGCAATCTAATGCCTTCCTCAAATCCATTCTCATGTTGTTCATCATCCCTTTCAAATTGCGGGTTCCTTCCATCTTCATCTTATTGGATTAATACTTCTGTCTCCTTCATGTCTCTGAGGACATAACTTCCTTGTTGCTCCTGATTTTTCATCTCACCTTCAAATAATCTCTACTCAATTTCTCTGATTTCAGCATCATATTTATTAATGTTGTCTTCCACACCATGCATAGTAATCATATCTTTTCCTCCATTGGGTTCTGAAAGCTTCATTTCTTCTTCAGATTCCTTGAGCAATCTCTCCAAGAATTCTATTTCCTTGTGAAATGTCTCCAGCAGTTCATCACAATTTTCGTTCTCAGCTTCATTCTTTTCCTGGCAATCCTCCTAAGTTGTCATGTTTTCTACACTATCATATTGCAAGCTTCTTTCAACAATTTCATTAAACAAATTCATTTGTTTACCTCCTTGGAATACCGCTATGGCATTGTCTTAGACTTCTGGTCCATATCAACTTCCTTTGATTGTCTTACCCCAAACAGAATTTCATCTACGAACTCTTTCTGCTACAATAAATCAACACTTTCTTCCTCTAAAAGGCATTATCCATCATACTTGACCTTAAGAGATTCATTCCTACTTATGATAGTTTCACTAGACTGTCCATCATCTTTTGCATATCCTGCAAACATACACAAACTATGAGAATTAAAATCACAAGGCTTCATTGCCTCATCTGCTTCCCTTGTCAACATATCTTCGAATTGTTCTGAACTATGCCAATAGTCCATGAGATTTTCAGTTGATCTCTCATTATTTTCTTCACCCAACATTTCACCTTGTTCTGGTCTACAAATGGAAACTTCCATTTCTGCTTCTGCTTCTCTGAGTTCCTCTGGTTCCTCTTGAGCACTCAATATCTGCTCAATCTTCCTCAACTCTTTTGCTATCTCTAATTTCACTTGCTGATTTATCTTCTCTTGCAGCCTCTGCCACTTTACTCTTGTTCTCATGGTCCAACCATGCTTTTGGTCTTCATCACTTCTCTGCAACATCTCCATCGATATACCAATCTGGAAATCTATCTCATCTTTCTCTCTGTCAAACTCTTCTTGACTCATCGTCATGGCATTTGCTTTGGCATCCTTCCTTTTGTTGTGGCTTCTTTCTAAACCTCTACTATGACTATCAGTAGTCATCTTCTTCTCCTCTCTCTTCATGATCTCCTTGCTCCTCTGCAACAAGCCTCTACAACAACAAGTCCTCCTTATTGTGATCCTACCTCACTAAGCTCTCCTCACTAAGTATTTTGGTAAGCACAATCCTCTATCTGGAACCTCTTCTTGAGCAACACCTTTGCTCCTTCTAGGCTTCTACAACCTATCACTCTCTCTTGAGAACACTTCAGCTATCCTCTTTGTCCAATCTCTTGTTGGGTTCTTCAGGTTCACTGCCACTTTAGAATGCTTTTCTTGCTTTGCTTTTAAGAACACATATGGTTCTCCTCTCACAGCTTCTCTTGTTCTATATTACTGCAGTCTTCACACTTTCTTATGATGTCAACTGTGTTTTGAATGGATTTCCTCTATCTCTTGCATCTACAAGTTCTACTACAATCTCTAAGAACTTCCATAAAAGTTCTTCTATAGTCTCGCTCTTGTAATCTGGTGCCAAATTTCATTCAGCATACTGTTGTTTTCATACCTCTGTAGTCTTAAATCTTCATCAATGAAACATCCTTCTCGCAGGAAATTTTCTTCCTTTTCCTGCTTTGATACCAAAATGGTGCAACCTTAAGGCTTCCACAACTAATATACCTTACCGGGACTTAGTTTCCCCTTAATGGCCCTTATTTATCTTTTACCTCCATTCCCCTTATATTATTATATTATATAATATATTATATATATAATATATATATATATATATATAATATATCAGAAGCGTTGTATACCTTTAAAACCCCGAGACCATACCTTTTCTTGGTAATATATTAAAATACACAAATACTTGAAAACCCCACTTTAAGCATTTACCCGGACTTCAAAAACATTTTAATTGTGTGTATAACCCTATCAGGTCAACACATCACCCATTTACCATTGATTTCCATAATATCACTATTGCAAACCATTGCAGGCTCATATATACCAGAATATATGAATACGCAGAACTATCGAAAACCACACAAAACATTGATTTATACCTTTTTCCATTGGTGCACTTACCGTATGCGAAATTCAACTCATCGAACGTTGACAGTCGTTGATTTGGAGCGACAAGATCTAACTGTCCAAATCAATTCACCCAATCGCAATCGACAATCCCATTGGACTACACTATCAGTGCTATCCCTTTGGCGAAGGTCCGATGTAATAGCGTAATCGCTATCAGCAATAGCACTATGCCACTTTATAATAGGTCACCTCCATCCCAAAACCTCTGATGTGATAACCTTGCGGACCTGACAGGGTATTCAATCCTTCATATACTGTTTAAGGTCCGACTGGGTTGTGATATTAGAATTCGCTGATCTTCCCCGTTGATTCGCTTCCTCCGATGCGATGCGATTATTATATCAGACCTGATAAGGCCCAAAAGCAATATTTATAATATTTCAAGTCCGTCGGCCAAATTTGCTAAGTGTTTCGTGTCGTTTTTATGTGCAAATGGGTTTTCTGCTTGCGGACCCAAATTACACTAAACTTGCTTTAGCCATGGGGTTTCTACTGTAAAGTATAAAAACACAGAGTCAATGCTAAAATTCCGCACATACAGAGAAAAAAATCCCTCAGGCCTCTATGGTCCGGTTGTATAGTTATATATGCACCATTGGTTTTATTCACCATGAATCAATTACAGGGACTCGTCTTTGATCAGATTACAACATTAAACATCACTGTCTCAAAAGAAATGTGATCTATTACATAGTTCAACCCTCAAAATTAATCCTCTGTGTACAAAACATAAATACAAATCTATATATGAGGCTCTCTTCCTTCTCTTCCTGATTAATCTAATTAATGGCCTCTTCCTCCTACGCTACCCGTAGGCTTATAGTTCGTCTTCAATCCCCTCCCTCTCTGTCTCTCCTCTCACATCTATTTTAGAAAACAAAGGAAATTGCATATATGCTAAGTTAACCATCTCCTCCACAATTGGAGGAATAAATTATACATTTAGAATTCAAATCCTATCCTAATCTAAACAAGCTAGACTACTTGGCTTGATCTCCACATAGGGAGGATCATTTGCCATTTATTCCCAATTCTGTTAAGAATTAGGCAACAAATTAACCACTTACATTATTGAAATTAATACAATTTAATTAACCAATTCTTCCTCTAACCTTTCATTAGCCACAACATGTGACCACTCTTTCACATTGATGGCTACATTTATTCCCAATTCTGTTAAGAATTAGGCAACAAATTAACCACTTACATTATTGAAATTAATACAATTTAATTAACCAATTCTTCCTCTAACCTTTCATTAGCCACAACATGTGACCACTCTTTCACATTGCTGGCTACATCTAGATGCTCCTACATCATGGGTGCAAGTTAATGATGCTCCCTTATGATATGTTAGTGCCAATGAAAGCTTGGAAAAACTAAAATATGTTAAGTTGCAGAGATTATTTAAGGTGCTTCCACATTGAATTTGAATTTGACATGAAAAGATAAAATGTAGGAAAGCAAATTAGATTTCCACGTATAAAACTTCTATTTATAAAAATTACATATAACTATGTGAATTTTTAGTTTTCCTAAGAGTGGTATGTTATTTCTCACACAAAATATATTGCATATGTTTTTGTTAGTGCTAACTTTGAGTACCTAAATGATGAGATTTTGGTACAAAAAAAATTCTATAATTGTAGAAAATATATTATTTTTTTGTAGAGGATCTTAAGTTATGAAACAATTTACGGAGGGAGAAATACAATTTTTTTTTTTGAGAAAATGCATGCTCTTGCTTATTAAGTTCATATTGAAAAGTAATAATTTATTGTTATATGTTTTGAATATTTTTTGTCATATTTTCTTGTAGAAATTGCTCGAAATCCAATAGAAATTTGTTGGGATCACATGTTTGAGTTGTAAACTCTCCACAACCTACATGTTGATATATGCAATCAAAAAGGTATTTCAAATAACAAAATATAAATATTTGACCAATATTTATTTTGTCGAATTAGACCAAAAACACTAAAAAATCTAATAATTAGATAACACATTAAAACTTATGAAAAATTATATTATTTTATGTAGTTTATGAAAAACAATTTTATTATTAAATATAATTTGAATACAAATTGGTTATGTGCTTCAATGATGACATTTGTATTTTTATGGATACGTTATGTATAGTCGCATTTTGATCTTCGAGATAGTGGAACGAATTTACTTGAATTTCAGTGGTCAAAGTTTATTTGTTTTGATAATCTTATAGTATTAAAGTGGTATAAGTTATGTTGCTCAATTTTAACTTATAGTAGAAAATTGCATTTTCAGAAGTGAATATTTTAATATTAAAATGTTTTTAGTGTCCACTCTGAGTATTTGGATGTGAAAAAGGACATTCTCATACTTTCATGTTTTAATTGAATTGATTAGAACAATATGTTTTAAGTGTTGAAGTTTTGATGATGATTTTAGGAATATTTGCAATCTCTTCTTTGGGTGGGTGTTAAAGTGTATAACTAGCTTCTTATTGAGTTTGAGAAGTGTATCGAAGAAGTTTTCTCTTGTCAAAAATGTATTGTTAAACTTTTGACTAAATCTACTCTAACTAGTCCAATACATTCTGTATATGTCAACTCTTACATTAATAATTGTGTTGAGAGTGGCTTAAAACTTCAATATCTATATATATATATATATATATATATATATATAGCTTTGTCCCCACCATATTATTATCTTTTATCATTTCTTTATTTCTTAACTTGATGTCAATGATTATAAATACTTCTAGCATATAGTTGCTTACGTTGCTAGCAAGTTGAGAGTTTTTATGGTTAAATATTGTGTTTTAAAAAGTGTTAATGGGAATTTTTTCTTTAAAATTATAAAACACAATATGCGCCTTAGTGTGCAAATAATTTAAATTTTTTATATAATTTAAATAGATTTAATGCTTAAGCGTATGTGTTTACAAGTTGAAGTTAAAATATAAGGAAGTAAAGTATTTATGCCTTTATAAATTTTAGGAATCAAAAAGTTATTGGGTTGAAGAGTATTTCATACATCAATTTTGTTATCATATTCAAGAAAATGTGATACACCGATTTTATCTCTAACTTAACTTGAATGTGAAGATATTGTGCAAATGCATAATGGGGAGATATTGTGCATTTGCACAATATCTCCCCCCACCCCCTGCACAATATCTCCCCCACCCTCCATTGTGTTGCCACAATTTTCCCCCCACCCCACGTATTGTGCATTTTGCACAATTCTCCCCCATCCCCACCCTCAATATGAGGGTGGGGGTGGGTGAGGGTATATGAGGGTGTGGGTGGATCGGGGTATTGTCAAATGAGGTGGGGTCGGGGAGATATGCATGCTCAATATTCTCTGCCCACGAGAGGTTGGGATATTATGTGGGGTGGGTGGGGGTATGTGCAATTTAAAATTAGATATTACTATTTTTATATGAAACCAAAATAATTTGAAAATATCTATTATTATTATTATAATTATATCATATTCAAATCCATTATTACAATTATTTTATGAAAGTCAAACTTATTACATTTGAATACGTTGGTAATGTGACTATCCTACCCTGTTGTTGTTTTTAGGTAATGATGGTTAACATGGTCATGAGTATGAGTGTCATTGTATATGAGATGCGATATTTGTTAAAATCCAATGTAGATTCATTTTAAATGGAGATTCCGTTTAAATAGTGATTAATTTATTTAAACATAAACATAGCTTTAAATAATTTATTTAAATTTTAAGATATATTAAAAATAAAATAACATTATTTAGCTTTCTGGAATAATTGTTATTGGTGTATAAAATATTTGATCCTATAACTTTTTTAACCAAAGCCATAAGCATATATATCATTGGCCTTAGGTGAGCATGATAAAAAATAGTTGGGTCTCTCATAGAACCATGGCCTCTAAAATTAAGGAAATTAGTTGAGTGGACTTGACTCTTAATTACTAGCATTTTTTATTAATATTACTATTACCATTGTATCTATATTATATTTTTAATATTGGAGCATCTAAAGTTAAGAATAAAGAAGATGTCTTATATTAAAGTTAAGAATAAAGAAGATGTCTTATATTAAAATTAAATTGTATTAAAATTTTATATATGAATAAGATATATTTTTATAAAAATTATTAAGCTATATATAATATAATATAAATAAATTTTTTTACTGAGCATAAAATAGAATAAATAGTGACAAGATGTTCTCACTAATCAAGAAAAAACACATGAGCCCAATAGCATAATGTATTTTTTGTTTATCAAAAAATAAGAGAAAGGAAGCCTTCTCTTCAGTGGTTATAATCATAAGAAGGTTTTATGCATCAACAATTACATCCTCAAAATATAATGAGTTACGAATACTTGAATTAGTTACAACATATTAAAGCCTTATTGACAAAGGATCAATAACCATGTATGCCTTTCTACCATTATGAATTCTCATATGCAACAAGGATCAATAAACATAGACGCCTTTCTACCATTAAAAATTCTCATCTCTAGCAATAGTTCTGTATATTTGGGCCAATTTCAGGTCACCATATATGCTCAGCTCTGTGTTAACTTGCGACTCTTCTGGTGGCTTGTAACAAGAAAATTCCAGTGGATGGAATATCATTGGTGAGTGATAAGAAACAACCATCTACCAAGTATACAAAACAATAAAATTATCTCTATTGCCCATGTAATTATTACTTTCTTCACGTAGCAAAAGTTCCCAAGCCATTCAAAATTAGCAGAAGCGGCCACCAAATCAATTCCCATCACCAAATAGATTTCTATATAAGAAATTTGAACTACTCCTTCCCATAATCAATCAAAACCACAACCTAAAATAAAAATATCAACTACTCTTTTTGAAAATCAATCAAAGCCACCAATCTAATCCACAACCTAAAATATAAATAAGACTACTCATTTTCAAAATAAATAACTCACCGATCTAAGCAACAACCTAAAATATAAATATGAATTAGTTTTTTTGAAAATCAATCAAAGCCACCCATTTGAAATAGAAATATGAACTACTTCTTCAGTAATCAAATCTATTAAAAAAAAATGAAATACAAAAGGAAGTATAAGCTATTGGTTCCATAAATAATACATGATAATGGAAAAACATATAAACATAAAATAAAAATGTTTTGATTCATTATGAATTTTTAAATTAATTAGTTTATATAGGATTTAGTTTTATTAAGTTTTTATTTTATTAGGATTTATCTCTAAATTTCATGGGGATGAGTTGAGGGTGACACACTTAATTTGTGGTGTTAAATTATTTTAAGTTGAATGGATTAGGCACAGTACAAATAGACTATACAAATCAATCAAAGCCACCAACAGAAAATAGAAATATGAATTGCTTGTTCCCATAAAAAAATAAATACTAGCGGAATTATAGATAAACATAAAGTAAACAGTATTTTGATTCATTATGAGTTATTAGATTAGTTGGTTTGTATAGGGTTTCTTTTACTTTCCTCCCAAACGAAAAATCGTAATATAGGGTTTCATCTTTTTTCTTTTCCCAAGGAAAAATTGTAATCTTTCATTAATTTTGAAAAATTACATATAGTAGATGCTTGACAGCATATGCATCATTGTCTCTTTGTTAATTTAGTCACAAAATTCCATCAAAAACCATTCCTGTAATGGCCAGAAAAAGAAAAACAATCACCACACAAGGTGATAGCCTTAGAAAGTCTAAAATGTATGTTCAAAATCCATGAGATCTATAATATATACACCACGCAAGGTGATCTCATATGATATAATCTACAAAAGGACTATGATATATACAGTGTAAATTATAACTGAGAACTTCCAGCAAAATTTAAAGTCCATCAACCTGTTGATATGCCTGATCTATATAAGGCCTGTGATAATATTGGTACTGTGTAGTACCCCTTTGCTCTTGTATCATCCATTGACCTCTGGAAAGTAGTGTGGCCTCCTTGGAAAGCCTGTCAGTGCTATCGTTATGCTCCCTGTAAATATGATGGAATTAAAATGTGATTTGAAAATGTTCACTTCATCCAAAATATTTCTAAGTGTGTGCATAGAAGATCATGATATTATTGAACCAGCTAATAATGATTTTGGAGTCTCAGAAAATCTGAATATTGCTGCAATCATGGCTTAGAGTGAAATGTAATAAATGGCGAAGGGTAATTAGTTCTAAAAAATTGTTTGTTCCTTCACCAAGTCCCATCTTGACCCTATAATGATGTGGATCAGAGAGGTACAGAAGAAATCTACCCCCACACCCATGTTCCTATGCGGCACCATTGAAAAAAGCCCATGGGATGGAGTGGTCTATAGGATCGGCTACTAGTGGTCTATGGGGTCTCGGCTTAGTGAGTTGAGGGAGCTCGTGATATGCAGAAATTATTTTTGCGTTGATAAACTACCATTTAACTGCATAATTTTCAAAAATCATTTTGTTCTGAGCCAACCAAATAGGCCAACATATAATCAAAGGAAGGCAGAACAGGTTGGTTCCCGAGTGCGAGCTGAGCCAGGTGGTCCATGCTTGGATGATGTTGTCCCCTTCCCACTTGCCAGAATAATGAATCTCTATTGCGATGAATCTCCAGATATTGACTGTAGTTTCGCACATTAGAAATAGATTCTCAGTCGATTCAGAAGCTTGCTTACATAGCACACACTAGTGAGGTCCGTGGATAGCTCTGTGTGTTAGGGATTCCTCAGTGGGGACTTTATTGCTAAGTACACACCAAAAGAAGAGCTTGGTCCGAGGTGGGATTTTTAATTTCTAGATAGCCTGCCACCATTCATGTGTAATCTCTAGTTTTTTGTTATTAATCGGTGCAAGGTAACCAACCTTTGGGGTGTATGCTCCATTTTCCGCCATGCACCACATAATTTCATCTGATCCCTCTTTTATTCTGATGTGAGACTCTATCAAAGCAGCAGTGTAATTATTCCAAATTTGGTGCCAATGAAGTGGAATGTTTAACTGATTTGTAGATTTCTAGGCTTGTGCATAAATGGAGGAGTTAACCTGGTCTGCAATATGGGCAATCACACTGATACCTCTCTAATTTAAGTGGAGGATTAACTCTTGCGAAAGTTGGAATCGACCACCTCCCCTTGTCCAGGGGTCTAGATTGATGCACACTTTAGTGCCATCATTTATCCTCCATGCCAAATGATTGTGGATGTTCGGGAGGGAGTGGAGCAGTGCTTTCCAGACTGATGAGATATTGATCCTTGTCCATTGTGGCAGCCTAACCTGGTCCATGATTTGGAGAGGCCAAACATATTTGTGATGTGAAACAAAGGTCCAAAGGTTTTGTTTGTTGAGGAGTGTCCAACCCATTTTTGCTTCAAGAGCTTTTACAAAAAGGGTTAAATCTTTGAGTCCCCACCCTCCCCATTTTTTGGGCAAGGCAATCTTGTTCCAACTAACCCAGGCAAATGTTCTCTTATCGTGTTGACCATTCCAAAGATATCTGCTACAAATCTATTGGAGGCAGGCAAGTATACTTCTGGGTATCCAGGCTAAAGCCATCCAGAAAATAGGGGTAGTCTCCAAGACTGATTTTATTATGTTTTGAAACTAGCTCACAGAAAGATAGAAAAGATAGATCATTGCCTTAGAAATAAGCCTCTTTGAGGGGCCAACCTCCTTTACATTACACAAATGAAAAATTCTTGGATGATACAAATGACAAGACCTCCTTTCTATATATAGGAGTTTAAGGGGTCATAATATAATCAGAGCCTACATAACAATAATAATGTAAGGGCACAATAATAACAATAGTGGGCTTCTATGGGGCACAATAGTAACAATATGGGGATGACATGGGTACAAGAATATAATAAGGGGGTTGTACTAATAACAATAAGGGGTTACATTAGTATTATAGCAGCCTAACATGCCCCTCTCCTTCAAAAAGTGTTGTCCTCAACGTTTGAGTAGTTCTTAATGCTTATGTAGAAAATTCTTGTCCTCCCATGTGGCATATTTAGTGGGTAAGTTCTTCCACTTGATGAGATACTCTGAAATTGGTCGATTTCATAGCTATCATGTTCTTGATTCTGTGACTTCTCTAGGTTCCAATATGATTTTTCCTTCCTCTTCAAGTTTTCGCAATATTGTTTGAATTGGGATCTTCTACAACTTTTGAATGAGTGGCCACACTTCTTCGTCCTTCTTCCATTCATCCCTTGCTCTGTTTGTCCAATCTGGTTGAATAATAGAAATAGCACAAAACAATGCTTCCACATCCTCATCCTTTCTTGAGAGTGCATTTGCAACAAAATTTTGCTTCCCTTTTCTATAGATGATGTCAAATTCATAATCCAACATATTTGTGACCCATTTGTTCTGTTCTTCTAAAGATAATATTTGTAAAAAGCATCTAAGACTATCATGATCCATTTTTACCATGAAGGGTCTTCCCATTGGGTAAAGTCACCATTTCTTAAGTGCATGTAGTATTGCCAACATTTCCTTCTTATAAATAACTTGCTTGAGATGTAGTCGTAAAATTACCCAATCACCTAGATCAAACATTTTTCAATGCGATGTTGATCTACCTGTTGTTTCATTTGATTCTGCACCAAAGTGGCGCTATCCTTTAAAAGTTGGAGAACTTGTTGTTGATGCTCGATGTGATCTTTCACTGCTTGAACCTTTTTCTTCTTAATATGTCCTTCTATCTTGATAGTTTGAGGAGTGGTAATTTCAACCAATGCATTACAAGATATGGTTGGATTCATTTCTTCTTTCTTGATGTAATATTTCACTTCTTCAACCTTTTTCTTCTTGATATGTCCTTCTATATTAATAGTTTGAGGAGTAGTAATTCTTTCGAATGCATTACAAGATATGGTTGGATTCATTTCTTCTTTCTCGATGTGATCTTTCACTTCTTGAACCTTTTTCTTCTTGATATGTCCTTCTATCTTAATAGTTTGAGGAGTAGTAATTCTTTCGAATGCTTTACGAGATATGGTCAGGTTCATTCCTTCTTTCTCTAGGGTTGGTTCCTAGTGTATATACTCTTCTTTTGACGTTTCTTGATCCTTTTCTTCCTCCTCTCCACAATCAATGTAAAATAATTTCTTCTCAGTACACTTATGACCTTTAATGTATTTGTTATCACAGTTGTAACAAAGCCCCTTTTTTCTTTTTTCTTCCAATTGTTGTGGTGTAACCTTGTAGGTTGTGGAAGGCTAGGAGAAACAACACTTCCATCTTTATAGTTGTGAGGGGTAGACTTCCTTGTCACCATAATTTCACTTTCAATTTTTCTTGCCAACTTGAATGCCTCATCCAATGAATCAGGTTTCCAAAAACGAACCTCATGTTGAACGTTATGCTTTAAAGTCCCCATGAAGACATCAATCCTTTGCTTCTTTGGAATATAATTTACCCTTCTATTCAATTTTTGAAAATCCTCAATGTTCTTTCCATTGAACCCTTTTGTTTGAGATTTATCAATTGGCTAAAGAAGGAGTTTCTCTTTGTATCCTCATAATGTGCTATCATTTCCTCTGTGAAAATTGACCACGTAACAAGTGGTTTACGAAAACAAAGCCCTTTATACCATAAAAATTGATCTAGTTCTAAATATAATGATGCAATACATACCTTTTGTAATAGTTGAACCTCATGTAGATTGAAATATTGCTCCATCTGTAGTATCCAATTTATCGGATCCTTTCCATCAAACTTCCTCATATCACCTTTTCTTGATTTTAGGAGCTCAATCTTGGAATGACTATAACTCTGTAATTTCGACTCTTCCAGATCTCAAATTGTGACCTGCAGTAGCCCTCTGTGTCCTCTTACCAATGCCACTAGTTTGATCAAAATTGGATTCTACAAGAAACAGTTATGCACAATCTCCTTAGATGACCTGATTATATACCTTTTTAGAAGAGCAAACTTGTATGAAGTGCCACGTGTCCCTGTTTTGACCTTTGGATCTAAAAAATATGTATAAGAAACTACAGTCCATCCCCTTTTTATAACTTCTTACGAAGTTTCAATCTGATGCTCAGAGAGACAGTTATGACGATCTTCCCAAGGTGGTCTGTTTGGAATGTAATTTGGGGGTCTGCAAAAACCCTAATTTCCTCAGAATATATCTCCGCAAATATAGTGAGACAGGATCTGAAATTTACAGTGAAGGTTTAGACTGATTTCTTCTCAAATGGGTTTTTTTCTTAGCTTCTGAGATTTTGTATCTAAATAGTTATAGAGAAAATACCATGATGACCTGTTTTAGCTTAAATTTTGGAGCTTGCAAAAGCCCTAAATTCCTTAGATCATATCTCCGAAAATATAGTGATACAAGCTCTAAAATTTGGACTCAAGGTTTTACATGATTTCTTCTCAAATGGGTTTCTATTAGAATCTTAAATGTCGCAAAAAAAGATTCATAGAGAAAATGCCACGATGACCTATTTGGAGCAGCAAAACCCTAGAATCCAAAGCTCTGATACCAAATGTTATGAAACTAGCTCACAAAAAGATAGATCAACGCCTTAGAAATAAGCCTCTTCGAGGGGGAAACCTCCTTTACATTACATAAATGAAACAATTCTTGGATGATACAAATGAAAAGACCTCCTTTCTATATATCGGGAGTCTAAGGGGTCATAATATAATCAGAGTCGACATAACAATAATAATGTAAGGGCACAATAATAACAATAGTGGGCTTCTATGGGGCACAATAGTAACAATATGAGGACTACATGGGTACAACAATATAATAAGGGGGTTGTACTAATAACAATAAGGGGTTACACTAGTAGTATAGGGGCCTAACATATTAGCACTAATCTTCCAGCTCTGGACAAGAAGCGATGACACCAATTCGTTAGCCTATTCTCCAAATTAATGATCAACCATATCCAATCTGCAATTTTTTGTCTCAGGGGCTTGATCCAAAAACTGAGGTATTTGAATCCATGGTCAAGAGGGAAAATACAATAAGGGAAGCACTGATGAGCAAATATAGATTCATGGACAGATGTGTGGGCCAGAGTAATGGTAGATTTCCAATAGTTGGCCATCATACCTGTAGCCCAGGAGAAAGAGGATAGAAGCTTATCAAATGATACAGAGTCTCGAATGCTACCATCTAGAAAATTAAGGACATCATTGACAAATAGGAGGTGTGTGAGATAACAATGATCATTGATTTTCAGACCGAAATGTCTGCCATTTCGCTTTTCATGTGCTATTAACCGACTGAGTCCTTCCATTACAATGAGGAATAAGAGTGGGGATAGAAGGCATCCTTGTTTGAGTCCCCTTTCAGCATGAAAGAAATGGGAAGTAGAGCCGTTTATGAGTACATTGAAGGAGGCAGATGATATGCAAGACATAATCCAAGTGCTGAAAAGATGCAGGGATCCCAGGTGAATAAGGAGCATTTTGATCTATAACGAGTGAACACGGTCGAAAGTTTTTACCAGGTCAATCTTTAGTATGATGCCTTTAAGATTTCTTGATCTAATAGAGTGTATAGCCTCTTGAGCGGTACCAATGGCTTCGTGGATCTGTCGATCTTCAAGAAAAGGGAACTACTCAGGTGAAATATGGTGAGATATGATGGGTCTCATTCGGTTGGCAATGATCTTCGAGATGATTTTGTAGAGACAATTGCAGAGGGAGACAGGGCGGAAGCCATTGAAGGATGATGGAGAATTGGACTTCGGTATAAGGGCAATGAAGGTGGAATTAATGGCATCACACAACTTGCCTGAAGTCCTGCACTCCTCCACCACATTGAGCAGGTCTTGTCCCAAGAGATCATAGAATGCCAAATAAAACTCAATAGTTCCCCCATCTAGCCCTGGAAATTTATCTTTTTTAAACCACTTCAGGATCCCCTCAAGCTCAATAAGTGATACTGGTGAATTTAGCTCATCTACCTCCTCATCATCTACAAACCTAGGGAAATAGCCAGCCACTTGAATAATATCTGCTAGATTGGTCTCTCGGGGAGATTTGTAAAGGTTGTGGAAATGTGAGGTACCGAGAAGTGATAGATTTTTTACGGTGTCAGCCATGCCTCCATCCAGAAGGGGCATTTTCCAGATTGTGTTGGTGAACTTTCTTCCCTTTGCAAAGTTCTAAAAAAACTTTGTGTTATCATCTCCCGCTTGTAGCCATAATGCCCTGCCTTTAAGTCTCCAAGTTTCTTCTCTTTCCTTCAAAATTTTGTCCTTCTATTTCTCAAGCTCAATGAGATGCATTTTTCAGTAACAGATGCAAATCCCTTATTGTTGTCATCCATAAGGGCATTCAATTCAGATTCAATCAAAGATAGGGTCTAATCATCCCTTAGTTTTTTCTCCTTAGCCTAGGAAATGGAGAGGTGCTTAAGCTATGAAAGATTGTGGCAAAAGCCCTCAACCAGGGATTTATGTCTTGATATTGGATGTGATCTCCAAAAGTCAGTGACCATCTTGATGTATCCTGAATCTTGTAACCAGACATGATTGAATTTGTACGGGAGTTTAGGCTTGGATTCAGGGCCCAAGATCTCCAAGTATATAGGGGAGTGGTCTGATATGCCCCTAGAACCCACCCATTGTCTATATCTATATAGTTGTTGCATCAGGGGCACCTTAATTAGGAATCTATTGAGCCTCCTAGCCAAAGTTGCATTCCCTATCCTTCTATTTCTCCATGTGGGTATGGGCTTGTTCATGGGGACATCCGTGAGGTTGTGCTACTCCAAATAATCCCTAAAGTAACCAAACAGAGGATCTACTTGTGCTTGGGATCCCTAGGATTCCCCAAATCCTATGGAAAAATTAAAATCACCTCCGATGACCAAATGATCAAATGATGTGACTTCCAGGTTGAGGAAACGTTGCCAGAAATCTTCTCGGCATTGACAAGGTCCATAAACATTTATAACCCAGATATTCATACCCAGATCAACAGAAAAAATATCCATACCTATGAACCCTAATCCTCCCTAGGATGCTGAAACCTTTATAATGCATGGGTTATATCCAATGGCTAATCCCCCCGATCAACCTGCAACATCAAGGGAGTAGAATAGCCAACTAGGTTTTAAAAATGCTAAGGATTGATTAATGAGATCAATGTCCCCCAAGGTTTCTTGCAGCATGATGATATCCATAGGATCAACTTCAAATAACCTACGCAGGGCTAGTTTTTTGGATGCACTAGCCATGCCTCTGCAGTAAAAGGAATGCCATTTCATGGTGGAACCCTCCCAGGAGTGTTCATAGCTATAAGAGCCCCTTCTAGAGTGGATTATCTGCCCAAGACCACTTCTGCCCCAGCCATCAGAATGGCTTTTGTGAGATTGGACTTTCGCCCACGAGATGGTTGAATAGCAGGACCAGGGAAAGTGAGACCTAGCCCTGAGTAGGAGGGAGTAAGGATCTCTAGTAGTGATCAAGGGCGAAGGTTGTATGGGTGAGTTGTCTCCATTTGATTCATGGAAGATGGGAGGGGGGAGGAGGGGGAGTAGGAATAGATGGAGATGTGGTGGAAATGGTGGGAGGAGGCGAGGAAAGTGTAAATGGAATGGAAGGAGAAATGAACCTTGAAGATATAGTATCCAATGATGCACAACATGTAAGAGATACAAATGATACAGATGAGATAGGGAGGGAGGAAAGAGGAGTACCCACTTTTCTTGTGGCCTCGACAGCAGCAACTAGTGCACGAGTCATCGGTAGCGATGGAGTCTTGTGCGATCCTTCCGCAGCCATGGAGGTACCGACCCTATCAAGTGCTCGATGTGTCGAAATGAGAGTGCTAGCTTGGTTGGCTACTGTTTTACCCTTAGAGATAGCTGGTGTACTCGGAGGATCAGTTGATTTCATAATTAATGGACATTCCTTGTAGATATGCCCTACCTTGTGGCATCTTCTACAACAAAAAGGGACGCCTTCATAGTCCAAGATTTTAATTCGAGTGTAATGCCTCCATTTTAATGTAATTTTCTCCTCCAAGCCCTCTCGCGTATCCAAATGCACCAAGATATGGGCCAATCTTGGTCTGGACATAGGTCTTATTGTAGTCGAGGTAGGTACCAAGCGTGTTCCTGATTCTAACAAAAACTTCTTCAACCCAATATTGGAGTGGGAGACCTGGTAATCAAACCAAAATAGGTCCAGCTCCTATTTTCTCCCTTTCTAAATCAAACAATGGACTCCATCGCTTAAGGAGAACCGACAGCATCTCAATATGCCAGTATTTTGCTAGAACTATGTCTGTATAGTCCTCCTTGGAAAAATGTAGTGCGAACCATCCCCTTGGAAGGATCTAGACCTCCGGCAATTCTTTGAGGGTATTTTCCCAAATTTCCTTGACCCAGAGGGTTAGTCTCTCCACTCTGTAAGCCCTTCCCCAGATATGCCCAACCAAGACCGAGCTAGCCTTGTTCATGACTTTTCCCATTGGGATGTCTTCCTTGAAGGAGAATGTGAAGTCCTTTGTTGAGGCCTTTACACACTTGACCTTCCGTTTCTCAGTCCATGGAGCTAATGGATGTCCCTGTAATGGATTAGTGTTATGCCCTCCCTCTTGTTGGTGTTGAGCTACCGATTTGACCCTGATCACAGGGGTTCCAAAACACCTTGAAGGTGGAAGGCTAGGGTTTGGTTGGCTGGTACTCTGAGGGCCTCCAGATGCCAGATCCGTTGTCAGTAGAGGGTAAGACAGGTGCAACTGAATGCCCGGAGGGCATGGCTCAAATGAAGGAGATGGTGGTGTGATGGCAGTGAGCAGATTCAACATCCCAAGTGAAAGCGGAGGACAGTCAAGGCCAGTAGAATCAATGGAAAGCGAGCCAAATTGTAGAGTAGATGTGGCATGGGCAGGTAGGGAGACCACCAGAGCGAAGCAAGTGTGAACAATGGTGGAAGGCAGAGACACAACAATGCTTGATGAGATAGGGTTAGATTTACTAAATATGGCCTGACCGAAAAATGGGTCCAGGGAATAATCGACTTCTTCGAAATCCATCCTATCCTCCATGTTGAGACAGGGAACCAACATCGAGACCGCCGAAAGCAGGTTGACAATGACGCAGGGAGACAGATGTCGATGGTTGTCGGGAGATTGCGGGTTACAGTTAGCTGCATAGTACCCTCAAAATTAGCCTAACCCTTTGCTAGGCAGGCGATGTGTGCGAGCCTCCATCCTCTCCTAGGGTTTCTTGTTGTTTTATGTATTTTCAACTATATAGGGTTTCATCTTATTAGGATTTACTTTTAAATTTGATGAGGACGAGTTGACAGTGTCACTTAATTTGTGGGGTTATATTATTTTAATCTAAATGGATTAAAAAAAAAATATCTCAATTTCTATAACGAACAAGTTTAATTATTTTTAAAATCAATAATGTTATATTGATTAGAGACTTTTAAAAATAATAATATATGGAAAAGGGAAAGAAATAAATTAATGTTTTTCAAAGATATTATTCTTTCGAATAAATATTATAAAAATAAAATCATTATAATATACAAAATTAGTTGCACTTGGACTTGGATAATCTAACCCCACTCTCGCATTCACCTTTTGAGTGCTTGCGAACAGGGCCCATGCCCTGAATTTTGAAGCTCTGCCATTCTTGCCAAATGTCAGAATCAATCATATCAATCACATCAGAGCCGTAGTCAGATTCAGGCCACAAATGGCTTGCATTGGATGTCTCGAGGACAAGGAAGTATGGGGATCGTGTCATGTGCAGTTGGAGTACACAATCAAGGAAAATGGCGAGAACTCCTAGTGCTATATGCATCTCCTAAGCTTCGTGCTCCCTTAGCCTTGCGAAGAATCCTTGGAAAACAATGGTATAAACATGAAGCAACAAAGTATTGTCATGTCGCGAATCCATAAATGAGTATGATTATGTTTTGATGGCGACCTTGACAAAGTAATGGCTGATGTGTACCACTACTCATGAGTAATAAAGACTAACGATTTTGAATTACTTTCAACTTGAACCATGAATGTCTTGCATTCATCGATCAAACATCCAACCCACAAGAATTGACACAGACATAACACTGATAACAACAACGACATTGATATTATTGATTTTCTAGGGATATAGAGAGAAACCATTGTGGAATTTTGTTTCACTGCCAATGCCACTATGTTTACAGAACAAGAACCCTGAAACATAATAAAAAATAGATATAGATTTATAAACTAGATAATTGCCTTCTCAATCAATCTAGACACTGTAACAATATAGAACATTGCCTTCTCAAACAAACTAAACATTGTAAATGAATCCACTAACCTGTCAAATGCTGCAAATCACATCTTGTTAACTAGACAATGTTTAAGCCCAAGTCATAAGTAGTTCATCCAAATGAGCCTACAACTCTTTCCACATCTCTTTGGACTTGTATGAATCCATATGCCTTATTATTGCAATGCAGATAAGTTCATAAGCGATTATACGTATTATCTCCACTTCTTAATTCTAAATAATCAAATGCAATTTGAATATAATAGTATTCAACAATCACATGCAGAAATGAGCAATCGCTCAACTACAACCAATGAGACTTTAGAGGAATTAATGACACAAACGAGAATAATTTTTCCAGCAATTGGAATAATATTGTGTGGTCTAGTTTATCTCACCAAGAGCCTCGACAATCACAAAAAATAACACAAAAGCCACAATAATTGTTCGTCATGCACATCTTTCACAAACAAAATGGGAATTATAATAATAAATATATCACTGGCCAGTCACAAACATGGTTTCTCAAAATGACAATGTGATGGAAATGTTTACCTATTGTAAATATCTTTCTGCAATGTGGTGGCAGAGTTGGAACTGACTTTTTCAATGCTTGAAATATAACGCCAATGGCCTTGATATGCATCTCTTAAGTACTGTCTTTGTCGATCACACCAATTTCAAGGAAACACTGCAGTATGCATTCACACTATGTAAAATTAAACAGGTTGAAATGTTAGCATGTAAAGTTGTGAAAATCTTGATTATTATTTTGAAATTCTATATTTAAAATTAAACAACGTGTAATATTTAGAGTTCTTTTTATTACAAATTTTGTGTGCATGTGAAGTTTTAGTAAAAATGAATATTTGTCTGTCATCATTATGGTGAATGTAATTAAATTTATTTAGTTATTTTTATTTTTATAAAAAAAAAATTACAATTATTTATGTTATTAAAAGGCTTTTTTGAAATTATGTAGCTAATTTCAAATTTTAAAATTTAATTATGAGCTCATTTTTTGAATTTATTATTGGGGATATGATCTTCCCAAATCTTATATTCCTTTGATGTATGTTTGTACCTTTTGGGACAATTTCTAGTTTTTACTGTCTACACAAAGAACAAAAGCGGCGAACTTCATATCAACTACTGAAAAAGCAAGAACATGGCAGACACCAAGGAGATTAATGGTAAATAACAATGTGATGTTTTAAATAGTTTCAAGGATCATGAAGGAAATAATATAGAGGTGACTCAATAGTTAAAAGAGAAGCACAAACAATTTTCTCAAGAAGATGTGTAGTTGACGCTATTCTTGGGTTTAATTTCTAAATTGGAGATATGTGTAGTTATATTCATGGGTAGATGTTAATTCACATAAAAATTCAAAATTTATTTACAAAATTGATATAGTCCTTTGTAGACATATATTTCAAACTATAATAAAAAAATGCTTTGTACTCATTAAGGTTGCTAGGAGAAAGTGATCAGGAAGAAATATGGAGGAATTGTACCAAAAAAACCTCCGATTTCGAAGGTAGAAAATCACAATCTATTTTTTTATTTACGAGGCATTCATGTTGGCATAATCAGACAATGTATTTAACTTCCGCATAGTCCTCATGATTTGTAAGGCTCAAAGAATCAGTATTGTAGTAACATTTCATTGTAGTATGGTGAATGGATGTCATAAAATAATTTGGACTTCCCAATGACTAAATAATCATGGGACCATAAAGGTCACTATATACAATTTCCACATTTATGTGTTTTCTTCATCCAACTTTTTTTGTCAAATTTATCCCTCTGTTTCTTGTCTAAAATGCAAAACTAACAATAACTCTTTCATGTTTTTACGAGTTAGATAGACCAGTAGGTTATATAAATTTTGTGGCTGACATTTTAAAACTAATGTGAGGTGTGGTCTTTTGATGTAAACAAAAATTATTTTCATTGTGGTTCTTATGGACCACACTTAATTTACTTTTAAGATAAAATGGTTTAAATTTTGTTGAATTATCTCTACATTATTTTCAATTGCATGTGATGGGTTATATTTTGCATTAGATTTACTTAAGAAAAATATGATGGATTAAAACAAGAACATGGCAGACACCAAAGAGATTAGTGGTAAAGAGAAATGCGATATTATAAATAGTTCAAGGATCGTAAAGGAAACAATACAGAGGTGAGTCAACATTCAAAAGAAAAACATAGGAAATTCTATCAAGAAGAGGTGTAGTTGATGTTATTCTTGGGTTCAATTTCGAGATTGGATATATGTCCATTTTTATTCAAGGGTAGATCTTAATTCACATAGAAATTCAAAATTTATTTACAAAATTGTTACAATCCTTTGCAGACACATGTTTCTAACTATAAAAAAAAATTATTTGTAGTGATTAAGGCTATCTATTGCACGAGGAAGCGATCAAAAAGAAATATGGAGGAATTGTACGAAAATGACCTTTGATTTCGAAGGTAGCAAATCATGATCTATTTTTTTTTTAATTTACGAGGCATTCATGTTGGCATAATCACACAAGGTATTTAACTTCAACATAGGCCTTATTATTTGTAAGGCTTACGGAAGCAATATTGTAGTATGATTTTATTGTAGCATGGTCCTTGCCTTTTCTATCTTTCAATAGTTGTCAAAAGAACATTAATTAGCGCTATATGCTATTGTCTACGATCTTTTCTTTACAACATATGGTGCAATTGCTAGTTATAAGGTAATTATAAAGTAAAGTAATTAGAAAAAGTATAGATTAAATAAATAGAATAAGAAAAGTGTTTTGAGATGAACATGGAATGATGTGTAGATCGGATCAAAAAATACTATGAAGATATCTTAGAATTTTTTTTAATTAGTTATACTAATTTTCTCATTTTTATATCATTTAATATTAATTTTATTAACTTCTTTTAAATTTTATTTTTAAAAATTTAGATAACATAATTCGTTAATCATTTGTTTTTATATAATATTTCTTAACATAAACATAAACTTGATGACAATTGTAACTTCAAAAGAAAAAAATATCTATCAAAAACCATATTTTTTTTGGTCAAAACAACAAAATAAATCTTTACCATGATCTTAAATCTTTATAAAGTTGTAAGTGAAAATTCTAAAATCAACTCTTCAATTGAAATGTGGTGTTCTTATACTCGTACTCTCTCCTAGTTTGGAATTTCAATTGTAAACTATTTGAAGTCATGTTCTTGTAAACTGCTATATTTGTAAACAAAAATTTAGAAAATTACTTAAAATTTGAAGCCCTAGTTATTTTATTGTTAAAATTACAACTAGTTGGAAATTCTGGCTTTTATAGTTATTACCATTGATAAAAAACTTTAAAATTAATCTTTAAATTAAAAAATGGGGTTGTTGAAGAAACCCCTTTTTTATCTTCACAAGTAGAGCCAAAACCTATATTCAAATATAAACCATGCTATTTGCAACCACATTTTTTTATTTAATACTCAAAATTGCAAAAATTAGGGGAAATATGGTTTCCTCTTAAAAAGAAATAAGTTTTTCCTTCTCTTAAAATAATAAAAATAAAACAAAAAATTGAAATTTTAATATTACTATTTGATAAATAATAATTATATATATAGAGATTTATTAAACATTAAAATAAATAAAATAAACTACGGAGTTGTCTCTTTATGCTAAATACTTTAGCTACTCATGAGTTAAGAGTTTATGATGAGAACCATTTAATGATGAAAAGGCCCATCTCCTTAATATGTTTAGAAATAATGGATATAGTAGGCACCAATGTCTCAACGCTTTAAAGCTGACAAAGGTTCTAAGGTTAAAAATTAACCTAAAGATCAAATTTTAGGCGTGCATCTTCCTTTTGGTGAAGGGACCACCAACAAGATTGAAAAGATCTTAAGGAAACATAAGATTCCCTCATCCTTCAATCCCCTAAAAACCATTCGTAGCTCCTTAAGATCAGTGAAACACCCCATCGACCGTAAGAATATGAAAGACATTTATGTTATGTTCATGTCGGGCTCCCTAAATTGGTGAAACTGGCCGCTCAATAAATCAAAGGATTCAAGAGCAAAGGATTCAAGAGCATGCAGCGGACATCGGGCATGGGAGAGCTCTTTCTTGGACATCAACAAAATATGCAAAAATATGAAATACCACATATGCATTGAAGAAGCTTGGGACATTGTCAGGATTGATCATTTCCATCAACGAAAGTTTAGGGGAGGCCTAGTAATACGACTACAAATGATAGGTGGAAAATTAGTAGTTGTTGGATCCCTACCATTTCGTCTTAGGTTCTATTTATCCAGTTATTTTATCTTTTTCCCTTGAATTTCCACCCTTCCTATGTTTCATGTCATTGTTTTCCTTTTTGAGGCCTTGTGATTTATAGCTTCTTCTTTATTCTTATTTCATTTTCAATTCATGATTTATTATATTTTTTGCATTATGTAATCTTTTAATTTACTTTTGAATTTATTATTATTATTATTATTATTTTATTATTATTAATTTTCTTTTCTAAATAAATAAACAATCTTTCATATATTAATTATTGTTATTTATTTTCTTTCATTTTTTTTTAAAATATTTTGGGCCTTTTTCAATATTTTATTTTCTTGGTCAATGATAATAATAATAATAATAATAATAAAATTAATTAATTTCATTAAATTAAATGGTAACTTTGAATTTTAACTATGATATTATCTTATTTATCATTTATTTGTGTTGGCCTTGGATTCCTTTCGTTAAATTTGATCCAATTTAGCTTCTTTTTTTCTTTTTCTTTTTTAAATTGAATATTCCAATCTATTCCCTTTTAATAAATATTTTATTTTATTCAAATTATGAGTTTCAATCTAACTGTTATAATTTATTATCTCTTCATGATGCTATCTCTATTTAATCCCGTGCCTAGATTTGATTCTCCATCTTGTCCTTGAGATGAACTACACTATGGTTCAAAACGCACATAATTTCTCTAATATCATTTGTACCTAAAAAAAATGTCTCATATTCAAGATATAGATAAAAAAATTTGTCACCATCATTGTCACATCTCCGTTAAAAAAAACATTACCATAAGACTGATAATTAAAAAAAAAAAAATTGTATTAGTAAACCTACTGTTTTACATAAGGTTGAGGTTATATAAAGCTAGGATGAGAGGGTTAACCCCATCACCCTTGGCACATTTTCAAACTGTACCATTGATATTTCATGTGGTTTATGTATAAGATAGACTTTAGTGTTGACATTTATGGCCTACCAACCATGGCATTTAATTGTACTCGAGCTTCGTATCTTTCGCCCCTTCCGTATCTCTTGTTGGACTTCCTATTGAGAGCTGGCTGCATGAGGCTCGGGCACGTGGAACTTACCTTGATACACTCCTATCTGAACTAAATGTCGACTCGTTGGTAGCTGCCAATCCTTAAATGCTACAGGCAATATCTGGCCTCCTCGAGATCACGATGGTTTTCGACGATGGAGATTGAAACCCTCCATTGGACGGTGATGATTTTGCGTGCCTACTTTTTAACACTGTTGTTAGGGTTTACTGTGTTCATTTTGATGGCGGTCGCTTCCTGAAACTCTGCTCTGCAGCGCCAAACGATGGCATGCACCTTTACCTTGATTTTCCGGGTAGATCCTGGACCAGACTTGTCTGTTCCGGAAGATGATGCAGATCGCCCAGTCTTTTAACCTGGTCCCGGCTTCTACCAGGTAATTTTTCATTATTCTTTTTACTGTTATTTGCTTTGATAAGTCATTGGTTCAATAACTTCCATTCGGGACTAATTCTGGTTTGTTTCTTTGTTTCTCTGTTGAAGGCGCAAAGGATGTGGCATCCGCACGACGACAAGGATCGCTGGTTCAACATCCTTCGGGGTAGCGAACTCATGGTAGGAGTCGAAACCCTGTTACAAATGGTACTGTAGTATGTAGAAACGAGGGCGTAGTTTAATAATTTCGTCTTCTGTCAGGTGCTTATGTGTGTTCCCTCCTGGAAGCTTGATGCATTCGTTATCTTTGGACTAGGGAAGCCCCCTACTACTCGCTATCGTAAGACTCTGCCTTAGGTTTATTCCAAGGTTGTCTTGACGAGCCTTGCTCTTGCGAGAGGGCGTTCAGTCTTTGTAATTTCCATGTATAACTTCAATAGTTATTTTTAATATTATTTGGTTAGAATTTTAGGCGAGCCGATGGTACCTTGACACAGGCCGGCTGCGCCTTTCAGGAGTTAATGTCCTTTGATGTAATGAGAATGTATACCCAATACTTTGAACAGTATGAGGCTCAGCTCTGAGCGGTTGTTTTGTTTCTGGGTTTTCTGTTATGAATGTATGTATGCTACGCTTGTTCTGGTTTCGTTATTACAGTTCTGGTTTCTGTTGTCTATTACGGTGGTTGCAAGTGTAACGCTCCATTTGACAGTATTTACATATATATTTGCATGTAATTTAATCTGGGGTTTCAATATATATATTTGCATGAATTTAATCTGGGGTTTCAACCCGAATGCGTTCGACGCTCAGCAATTGATATTCAGATTTTGGTTAATTCCCTGCAAGAATGGTATTTATTATATGGCGCAGCAGTAGTACCCTTTTTAATTTATTCTGAGTATTTACAGTGTATGTGGGTACGGGATTTCTATACAGAGAATAACTTAGTTATTTCAGCTATGTATTTTCGATTGTCGTCTTTATCTTCTTGGAACTCTTTTAGATGTTCATCTTAAATTAACATTTCCGATTTCTCTTAAATCAAGCCTCGACCCTATATTTAGGGCGTATGCATGTATTTAATATCATAATCTTTTCCTATAATGATGTTATATTCATGTATTCCTTATTCGAAGGAAAGGATTGTTTGTATGCGACTCACGTTTTAACTAATCACTGTTAATGCATAGGAACTTTGTTCATATACAGAACTATGACTCCTGTTTTATTGATTACTGTCCCGACTTCATTAGTCGTTTAATTTAATACAGTTAATAGTTACGAGTTGTTCCTCTTCTCCTGTACATGGGGTTTCCTTTCCCCTGCACCATTTTATTCATAACTTAAGGAGTTTTTCGGTTTTAAGTTAAAGTTCCTGTAGCCACCCTCGAAATCTCAATTCTTAAAGGACTTCAGTTCAGGATAACTACAGGTAACAGTAAGCTACTCACGTCAACCAATAACTTAGGTTCAGTCACCCTGTGATTTTCACAGTATTCTGTTCAGGTTTATTTGCTTAGGTTTGCTCAATAATTTCAGGCTCCATCGAACATGGCTAAGCAACACTCTGTTTTAAATTAACTAAAAAACCTTAGGTTCAGCTGAAATATCATTAAGTTTTCCCATTTCTGCAGAGTACAATTACTCTCTTACTAATAGCCTGGGCCCAATACCAGAATATCCTGCTTTTCCAATTTGCAGCTAACTATTACTTAAATAAAGGTTAAAGAAATCTCCTCAGAATACAAAAACAGTATGGCACTTACCTGTATTGTCTTCCGCGCAGGCTTCAGTACCTCTCCAGATTGGAGACAACTGGTTCTTGTTGCTTGCTTTCCTCCCAACCACGAGATTTGTCAACCCGACTAATCTCCCCCCAAGCTTATCTGCCAGGCCTCTGCCTTCAGCAAATATAATGCACCCTTGTGCCTGTGCTATTTGGTCCTCACCAGACTTAGCACTTATCTCTTTTCTTTCCACTCTCTCCTCCCGTCTGTTCATCAACAACCCAGGTTTTTCCCCCTTCCCATCTTTCTATGGGACAGGGAGAAAAACAGTTAGGGTTTTTCCCCCTTACTGATAACCGTTTATTATTATATATATAGATAAAAAAAAAAACAATCTGGCAAGAAAAAGGGAATAACTTCCTCATCCAAAATTACCATATGTAATTAATTCAATCCAGATTTAGTTTTCTTGGAATTAATAATACTCCACTCATTTATAACGAAAAGAAAGTAATTTCTATTCTACTTTTACCCAAAATGATAAAAACAGAGAATTTATTCGCATAATTTATCTGGTCATTACATCTCCCCCTCCTGAGATTGGACACCGTCCCGATGTCTTTCAGCCACAAACAGAGCTAGATAAGTTCCTTTCATTAATTCTTCATCTTCCTAAGTGGCTTCCTCGGGTCCATAGTGTTGCCACTGGACCTTAACTTGGGTAATAACTCGTTTCCGCAGCTGCACTTCTCTCCGGTCGAGGATGATCTGAGGTTTGACCAGAACTTCTCCTTCCAGTTCGACCTGTATTACAAAATTGCCTAAAGTTAGTTTTTCTTTCAAAATCAATTTCAACAGTTTTTTCTGCAGCAATAGTTACTACCTGAATGTCTTGCCATTGGATCACATGTTTAGGATCATAGACATATTTCTTTAGTATCGAAACATGGAACACGTTGTGGACTCGAATGTGGCTCGGCAAGGCGAGCTGATATGCCACTGGTCCAATCCTAGCTAGGATTTGGAATGGTCCACAGTATCGGGGTGCCAACTTGGCACACCCGCTCCATTGTAAGGTACTTCTTTTAGTTTGAATTCTGATATACACGTGGTCCCCAACTTGGTACTCCTTAAATCTCCTTTTCCGGTCAGCAAAATTTTTCTGCCTGTCTTGAGCAGCCTTCAAACTTACACGTACTTTTTTCACCATGTCTTCCATTTCTTTAAGCATGTCAGGCCCCAAACTCAGTTTATCCTCGGATCCTCCCCAGCTAGAGGGTGTTCGACATTTCCGTCCGTACATAACCTCAAATGGGCTCATTTGAGTGGAAGTGTGATAGCCATTATTATATGCGAATTCTACCAGATGCAAATATTCCTCCCACAGCGTAGGTTGTTGCATCACGTATGCCCGCAACATATCTTCCACCACTTGGTTTACTCGTTCTGTTTGCCCATCGGTTTGAGGGTGGTATGCTGTGCTGAAATTTAATTGGGTTCCCAATTCAGCGAATAGCGTTCTCCAGAAAGCCGATGTGAACTTCACATCACGGTCGGAAATTATGGTTTTTGGAAGTCTTTGAAGCTTAAACACATTTTGCATAAACACATGAGCAATCTGTGTAGCTTTGTATGTGGATTGCACTGGTATAAAATGCGCAGCTTTACTTAGTTTATCCACCACCACCATAATGGAATCGTTGTTCCTTTTTGTCTTAGGCAGCTCTGTAATAAAATCCATGGAAATGACTTCCCATTTCCATTCTGGAATAGGTAAGGGTTGTAGCAGTCCCACTGGGTGTTGGTGTTCAGCTTTAATCTGCTGGCATTCCAGACATCGCGCTAAATACTCGGGAATGCTCTTCTTCATTCCGGGCCAAAAGTACTCTTTTCGGATGGCAGTAATCATTTTCTGGTATCCCGGATGTCCCGCATAATGACTGACATGGAACTCATCCATAATCAAATTTTTAATTTTATCTTGATTGGGTACATATAATTTCTGCTGAAAATATATCATTCCTTCATCATTTAGCTCATAATCTGTTTGGCCTGTCGAGTTAGTAGATTGTTGTAATTGCAATTTTAATTGTTGATACTTAACATCTTGACCGGAAGCTTCTTTAACCATTTCCAAAATGGGGTTCTTCCACTTGCTAACAAAAACTTCATATAAATGATGTACTTTCCGACTTAGGGCGTCCGCCACTCGGTTTTCTTTCCCTTGCAAATGTTTTATTTCAAAATCAAAACCGCTCAGGAAATCCACCCACTGTGCTTGTCTGGCGTTTAAGGTAGGCTGACTGAAATAGTTGGTCAAACTATGATGATCCGTGAGCAGTAAAAATTTCCTACCCATTAGGTAATGTCGCCACATTTTTAAGGCGTGGATAACAGCAGTCAATTCTAAATCATAAGCAGAGTATTTCTGTTCATGCCCCTTTAATTTCCGAGACTCGTACGCGACCACCTTTCCTTCCTGCATTAAAACTCCACCTACTCCTTCTTTGCTCGCATCCGTACATACCACGTAATCCTTATCAAGATCTGCTATCCTCAAAATGGGGGTTGTAGTGAGTAAATGTTTCAATTGCTCAAAACTTTTCTGGCAGCTTGGGGTCCAATGAAATGTTTTCCCCTTTTTCTGTAATGAGGTAATGGGAAATGCAACTCTAGAAAATCCTTCCACAAATCTTCTATAATATCCAGCCAGTCCCATAAAAGATCGAACATCCGCTACATCCTTCGGTACAGGCCAATCCATTATAGCCTTTATCTTCTCTGGATCCACCGCGATTCCTTCCTTGGTAATTACATGACCCAAGTATTGGATTTCCTCTTTGAAGAAATCACATTTACTAAACTTTGTGTATAGGACCACAAATTCATAATGTCCGTATCTAGTTCTAAAAGTTGTCTTAGCGATATCCTCATCCTTAATTCGGATTTGATGGTAACCAGAACATAGATCAATTTTAGAGAATACCGTTGCGCCTTTTACTTGATCGAATAGTTCGTCGATCCGGGGTAAAGGATATTTATTCTTAATGGTTAACTTATTTAACTGACGTTAATCGATGCACATCCGGAAGGTTCCATCCTTCTTCTTGACAAACAACACTGGGCTCCCCACGGGGACACACTAGGACGTATATAATTCTTGTCCAACAACTCTTGCAACTGCATTTTCAATTCTGTCAGTTCAGGTACGCTCATCCTATAAGGTGCCCGTGACACTGGTGCCGCTCCTGGAATTAACTCGATGGTAAAATCTATGTTTCTTTTTGGGGGCAACCCAGGAATTTCTTCTGGAAACACGTCTGTGAATTCTTGAATGATTGGGATGTTATTTAAAATGGCTGTTTTATCCTTAGAATCTGCATAACCCACCTGGATGGCATAGACCTGGCATCCTTTTCAAATACATTTTACAAGTTGGTTTGCTGTTATTGGCCGCACTTGCACAGGTCGTTTAGTTCCTTGCATCTCCTTTTTGGTTCCAAGATGATCTTTGAAGTATATAATTTTGGTCTTACAGTCCACTAATGACCAATGTTTCTCCAGCCAGTCCATACCAATGAGAATATCATAGGAACCAAGGGGAAGCACATTTAAATCATCCATTATTGGCTGTCCAGCTATGGTAAAGGAGCAGTCTTTAATTTTAGCTGTTACTCATCTTTTGGCTCCCGTAGCTAATTGCACCAGCCAGGGGTTCTTAAATTTAACAGATTGCAAATTACAACGTTCCACTATCTTTGGGCTTACATAACTCAGTGTAGCCCCAGGATCAATTAAAATAGATACAATAAGGTCTGAGATATTACCTTCGAATTCGACCATAGTTGGCTGATACTCCGCCTGACGGTCTTCCAAAGCCGCGTTAATTCTTGGTATATTGCGTCCCACTTCACCAACTGTTGAAGCTTCGTGAATCTGGGATAACTGTTCTGTCCCTTTTCGCTGTGGGCAGTTTTTGATGTAGTGGGGTCCCCCACATCCCCAGCACTGCACCGGGGGTCTCGTTGTCCCTTCATTGTCCAAGCGTGCCTGCTGTTCGCTGACTTTGGATTCACTGTTAGGCCGAAATTTGGATGATGTTCTGACTGGAATCCTGTTGTTCAGTCCTTTGCCATTCCCCTTACTACCACTACTGCGATTTCCTTTGCTGCTGCCCATTGACTTAAAGCCCTTTTTCTCATTCCATTTCTTGCAGGCAGCTTCTCCCTTTTGTTTGCTTTGCTGATAACAGATTCTGGCTTTCCGTATTACCTCATCCATCGATTTTGGATTGTCGAATTCAATCCTTTCTCACATGTAGGGTGGTAGACTGCTTACAAATCTTTTTACCTTGGCCTTTTCCTCTCTTGTATAAGGCACATAGCGAAGCAGGGAAGTAAAGCGGGTGATGAACTCGTCCATAGTTTGCTGCCCCAACCGCAGATCATGAAATTCCCTTGCCTTCTCATCGTAGAACCGCTCCGTTAGGTACCTCTCCTTAAAATACTTTTGAAAGTTATCCCAAGTAATGGTTTGTTCCATAACTCCTTTTACAATCTTCACCTCCTCCCACCATAAGGTGGCCTTTCCCTGTAGCTGAAAAATAGCCAATCTGGCTTTAAGATTATGGTCATATTCGTAGAGCTTAAAATACTTGTTCATATTAATTAGCCATGCCTCAGCTGCTTCTTCTTGTTCTCCATCAAAATGTGGGGGTTTAATTTTGCGGAATTCCCCTTGTAATTCCACCCTTTGTCTTTTCGAGGTTTTCTGTTTAATTACATTATCAGAACGCTCTTCCTGATCCTCGGATCCTTCAGGGGGCATTGGGTGGTTCTGTTCCTTCGACATCCTCTGATGCTCCATGCTAGGATTAACTAGTACCTGATTCTGTCGATCAGATAAACTTTTCAATATTCTTTCTTGTTCCACTGTTAATCTGGCATTGTCCTCCCGCAGCCTCGCCATTTCATTCTTAAGTTCCTGCACGGTTTCCAGAATGGCTTGATTCGTAATTCTGGCTTCTTCCCCAAGTTGGACCCATAGTTCAGGAGTATTTTCAGGACCAGGTACCCCTTGTCCCATCACAGGTCGTCAAGTTGTATTATCCGCTCTCCTCATACTGCAAGCTCCTGAACCTCTGTTCCTGTGCTTATTCCATCAATTGAAGAGAATGTTAAGGAAGATAAGAAAAGGAAAAAAAGAAAGAAAACTCTCTTCTTCTTTTTTATACATACCTCCTATAGCTGTCTATTCCTACCCAGAGGCCTCAGTTTTGTAACTGGGCTCTGATACCATATGTCACATCTCCGTTAAAAAAAACATTACCATAAGACTGATAATAAAAAAAAAAAAATTGTATTAGTAAACTTACTGTTTTACATAAGGTTGAGGTTATATAAAGCTAGGATGAGAGGGTTAACCCCATCACCCTCGGCACATTTTCAAACTGTACCATTGATATTTCATGTGGTTTATGTATAAGATAGACTTTCGTGTTGACATTTATGGCCTACCAACCATGGCATTTAATCGTACTCGAGCTTCGTATCTTTCGCCCCTTCCGTATCTCTTGTTGGACTTCCTATTGAGAGCTGGCTGCATGAGGCTCGGGCACGTGGAACTTACCTTGATACACTCCTATCTGAACTAAATGTCGACTCGTTGGTAGCTGCCAATCCTTAAATGCTACAGGCAATATCTGGCCTCCTCGAGATCACGATGGTTTTCGACGATGGAGATTGAAACCCTCCATTGGACGGTGATGATTTTGCGTGCCTACTTTTTAACACTGTTGTTAGGGTTTACTGTGTTCATTTTGATGGCGGTCGCTTCCTGAAACTCTGCTCTGCAGCGCCAAACGATGGCATGCACCTTTACCTTGATTTTCCGGGTAGATCCTGGACCAGACTTGTCTGTTCCGGAAGATGATGCAGATCGCCCAGTCTTTTAACCTGGTCCCGGCTTCTACCAGGTAATTTTTCATTATTCTTTTTACTGTTATTTGCTTTGATAAGTCATTGGTTCAATAACTTCCATTCGGGACTAATTCTGGTTTGTTTCTTTGTTTCTCTGTTGAAGGCGCAAAGGATGTGGCATCCGCACGACGACAAGGATCGCTGGTTCAACATCCTTCGGGGTAGCGAACTCATGGTAGGAGTCGAAACCCTGTTACAAATGGTACTGTAGTATGTAGAAACGAGGGCGTAGTTTAATAATTTCGTCTTCTGTCAGGTGCTTATGTGTGTTCCCTCCTGGAAGCTTGATGCATTCGTTATCTTTGGACTAGGGAAGCCCCCTACTACTCGCTATCGTAAGACTCTGCCTTAGGTTTATTCCAAGGTTGTCTTGACGAGCCTTGCTCTTGCGAGAGGGCGTTCAGTCTTTGTAATTTCCATGTATAACTTCAATAGTTATTTTTAATATTATTTGGTTAGAATTTTAGGCGAGCCGATGGTACCTTGACACAGGCCGGCTGCGCCTTTCAGGAGTTAATG
Organism: Pinus taeda; assembly: GCA_000404065.3. Taxonomy (NCBI): domain Eukaryota; kingdom Viridiplantae; phylum Streptophyta; class Pinopsida; order Pinales; family Pinaceae; genus Pinus; species Pinus taeda. The sequence goes on from APFE030249412.1 coordinate 112,313, forward strand.
TCCTTTGATGTAATGAGAATGTATACCCAATACTTTGAACAGTATGAGGCTCAGCTCTGAGCGGTTGTTTTGTTTCTGGGTTTTCTGTTATGAATGTATGTATGCTACGCTTGTTCTGGTTTCGTTATTACAGTTCTGGTTTCTGTTGTCTATTACGGTGGTTGCAAGTGTAACGCTCCATTTGACAGTATTTACATATATATTTGCATGTAATTTAATCTGGGGTTTCAATATATATATTTGCATGAATTTAATCTGGGGTTTCAACCCGAATGCGTTCGACGCTCAGCAATTGATATTCAGATTTTGGTTAATTCCCTGCAAGAATGGTATTTATTATATGGCGCAGCAGTAGTACCCTTTTTAATTTATTCTGAGTATTTACAGTGTATGTGGGTACGGGATTTCTATACAGAGAATAACTTAGTTATTTCAGCTATGTATTTTCGATTGTCGTCTTTATCTTCTTGGAACTCTTTTAGATGTTCATCTTAAATTAACATTTCCGATTTCTCTTAAATCAAGCCTCGACCCTATATTTAGGGCGTATGCATGTATTTAATATCATAATCTTTTCCTATAATGATGTTATATTCATGTATTCCTTATTCGAAGGAAAGGATTGTTTGTATGCGACTCACGTTTTAACTAATCACTGTTAATGCATAGGAACTTTGTTCATATACAGAACTATGACTCCTGTTTTATTGATTACTGTCCCGACTTCATTAGTCGTTTAATTTATTACAGTTAATAGTTACGAGTTGTTCCTCTTCTCCTGTACATGGGGTTTCCTTTCCCCTGCACCATTTTATTCATAACTTAAGGAGTTTTTCGGTTTTAAGTTAAAGTTCCTGTAGCCGCCCTCGAAATCTTAATTCTTTAAAAGACTTCAGTTCTCGAAATCTTAATTCTTTAAAAGACTTCAGTTCAGAATAACTACAGGTAACAGTAACCTACTCACGTCAACCAATAACTTAGGTTTAGTCACCCTGTGATTTTCACAGTGTTCTGTTCAGGTTTATTTGGTCAGGTTTGCTCAATAATTTCAGGCTCCATTGAACATGGCTAAGCAACACTCTGTTTTAAATTAACTAAAAAGCCTTAGGTTCAGCTGAAATATCATTAAGTTTTCCCATTTCTGCAGAGTACAATTACTCTCTTACTAATAGCTTGGGCCCAATACCAGAATATCCTGCTTTTCCAATTTGCAGCTAACTATTACTTAAATAAAGGTTAAAGAAATCTCCTCAGAATACAAAAACAGTATGGCACTTACCTGTATTGTCTTCTGCGCAGGCTTCAGTACCTCTTCAGATTAGAGACAACTGGTTCTTGTTGCTTGCTTTCCTCCCAACCACGAGATTTGTCAACCCGACTAATCTCCCCCCAAGCTTATCGGCCAGGCCTCTGCCTTCAGCAAATATAATGCACCCTTGTGCCTGTGCTATCTGGTCCTCACCAAACTTAGCACTTATCTCTTGTCTTTCCACTCTCTCCTCCCGTCTGTTCATCAACAGCCCGGGCTTTTCCCCCTTCCCATCTTTCTATGGGATAGGGAGAAAACAGTTAGGGTTTTTTTCCCCCTTGCTGATAACTGTTTATTATTATTATATATATAAATAAAAAAAAACAATCTGGCAAGAAAAGAGAATAACTTCCTCATCCAAAATTACCATATGTAATTAATTCAATCCATATTTAGTTTTTTTGGAATTAATAATACTCCATTCATTTATAACGAAAAGAAAGTAATTTATGTTCTACATTTACCCAAAATGGTAAAAAAAGAGAATTTATTCGCATAATTTATCTGGTCATTACATCTCCCCCTCCTGAGATTGGACACCGTCCCGGTGTCTTTCAGCCACAAACAGAGCTGGATAAGTTCCTTTCATTAATTTTTCATCTTCCCAAGTCGCTTCCTCGGGTCCATAGTGTCGCCACTGGACCTTAACTTGGGTAATAACTCGTTTCCGCAGCTGCACTTCTCTCCGGTCGAGGATGTTCAGAGGTTCGACCAGAACTTCTCCTTCTGGTTCGACCTGCATTACAAAATTGCCTAAAGTTAGTTTTTCTTTCAAAATCAATTCCAACAGCTTTTTTCTGCAGCAATAGTTACTACCTGAATGTCTTGCCATTGGATCACATGCTTAGGATCATAGACATATTTCTTCAGTATCGAAACATGGAACACGTTGTGGACTCGAATGTGGCTCGGCAAGGTGAGCTGATATGCCACTGGTCCAATCCTAGCTAGGATTTGGAAGGGTCCACAGTATCAGGGTGCCAACTTGGCACACCCGCTCCATTGTAAGGTACTTCTTTTAGTTTGAATTCTGATATACACGTGGTCCCCAACTTGGTACTCCTTAAATCTCCTTTTCTGGTCAGCAAAACTTTTCTGCCTGTCTTGAGTAGCCTTCAAACTTACACGTACTTTTTTCACCATGTCTTCCATTTCTTTAAGCATGTCAGGCCCCAAACTCAGTTTATCCTCGGGTCCTCCCCAGCTAGAGGGTGTTCGACATTTCCGTCCGTACATAACCTCAAATGGGCTCATTTGAGTGGAAGTGTGATAGCCATTATTATATGCGAATTCTACCAGATGCAAATATTCCTCCCACAGCGTAGGTTGTTGCATCACGTATGCCCGCAACATATCTTCCACCACTTGGTTTACTCGTTCTGTTTGCCCATCGGTTTGAGGGTGGTATGCTGTGCTGAAATTTAATTGGGTTCCCAATTCAGCGAATAGCGTTCTCCAGAAAGCCGATGTGAACTTCACATCACGGTCGGAAATTATGGTTTTTGGAAGTCTTTGAAGCTTAAACACATTTTGCATAAACACATGAGCAATCTGTGTAGCTTTGTATGTGGATTGCACTGGTATAAAATGCGCAGCTTTACTTAGTTTATCCACCACCACCATAATGGAATCGTTGTTCCTTTTTGTCTTAGGCAGCTCTGTAATAAAATCCATGGAAATGACTTCCCATTTCCATTCTGGAATAGGTAAGGGTTGTAGCAGTCCCACTGGGTGTTGGTGTTCAGCTTTAATCTGCTGGCATTCCAGACATCGCGCTAAATACTCGGGAATGCTCTTCTTCATTCCGGGCCAAAAGTACTCTTTTCGGATGGCAGTAATCATTTTCTGGTATCCCGGATGTCCCGCATAATGACTGACATGGAACTCATCCATAATCAAATTTTTAATTTTATCTTGATTGGGTACATATAATTTCTGCTGAAAATATATCATTCCTTCATCATTTAGCTCATAATCTGTTTGGCCTGTCGAGTTAGTAGATTGTTGTAATTGCAATTTTAATTGTTGATACTTAACATCTTGACCGGAAGCTTCTTTAACCATTTCCAAAATGGGGTTCTTCCACTTGCTAACAAAAACTTCATATAAATGATGTACTTTCCGACTTAGGGCGTCCGCCACTCGGTTTTCTTTCCCTTGCAAATGTTTTATTTCAAAATCAAAACCGCTCAGGAAATCCACCCACTGTGCTTGTCTGGCGTTTAAGGTAGGCTGACTGAAATAGTTGGTCAAACTATGATGATCCGTGAGCAGTAAAAATTTCCTACCCATTAGGTAATGTCGCCACATTTTTAAGGCGTGGATGATGGTAGTCAATTCTAAATCATAAGCGGAGTATTTATGTTCGTGCTCCTTTAATTTCCAAGACTCGTACGCGACCAGCTTTCCTTCCTGCATTAAAACTCCACCTACTCCTTCTTTGCTCGCATCCGTACATACCACGTAATCCTTATCAGGATCTGCTATCCTCAAAATGGGGGTTGTAGTGAGTAAATGTTTCAATTGCTCAAAACTTTTCTGGCAGCTTGGGGTCCAATGAAATGTTTTCCCCTTTTTCTATAATGTGGTAATGGGAAATGCAACTCTAGAAAATCCTTCCACAAATCTTCTATAATATCCAGCCAGTCCCATAAAAGATCGAACATCCGCTACATCCTTTGGTACAGGCCAATCCATTATAGCCTTTATCTTCTCTGGATCCACCGCGATTCCTTCCTTGGTAATTACATGACCCAAGTATTGGATTTCCTCTTTGAAGAAATCACATTTACTAAACTTTGTGTATAGTTGATGTTCCCGAAGAGTCTGTAACACCTTCCTAAGATGTTCATGATGTTCTTCCATGGTGCGAGAATATACTAATATATCATCAATAAATATTAGTACAAATCTGTCCAAATATTGATGAAAAATACTGTTCATTAAACACATGAACATTGCGGGAGCATTGGTAAGTCCGAATGGCAAGACTACAAATTCATAATGACCGTATCTGGTTCTAAAAGCTGTTTTAGCGATATCCTCATCCTTAATTCGGATTTGATGGTAACAAAAACGCAGATCAATTTTAGAGAACACCGTCGCGCCTTTTACTTGATCGAATAGTTCTTCGATCCGTGGTAAAGGATATTTATTCTTAATGGTTAACTTATTTAACTGACGGTAATCAATGCACATCCGGAAGGTTCCATCCTTCTTCTTAACAAACAACACCGGGGCTCCCCACGGGGGCACACTAGGACGTATATAATTCTTGTCTAATAACACTTGCAACTGCATTTTTAATTCTGTCAGTTCGGGTACACTCATCCTATATGGTACCCGTGACACTGGTGCTCCTCCTGGAACTAGCTCAATGGTAAAATCTATGTTCCTTTTTGGGGGCAACCCAGGAATTTCTTCTGGAAACACATCTGTGAATTCTTGAATTACAGGGATATTATTTAGAATGGATGTTTTATCCTTAGAATCTGCATAACCCACCTGGATGGCATAGACCTGGCATCCTTTTCGAATACATTTTACAAGTTGGTTTGTTGTTATTGGCTGCACTTGCACAGGTCGTTTAATTCCTTGCATCTCTTTTTTGGTCCCAAGGTGATCCCTAAAGTAGATAATTTTGGTCTTACAGTCCACTAATGACCAATGTTTTTCCAGCCAGTCCATACCAATGAGAATATCATAGGAACCAAGGGGGATCACATTTAAATCAGCCGTTACTGGCTGTCCAGCTATGGTGAAGGACCAGTCTTTAATTTTAGCTATTACTCGTCTTTTGGCGCCCGTAGCTAATTGCACCAGCCATGGGTTCTTAAACTTAACAGATTGTAAATTACAACGTTCCACTACTTTTGGGATTACATAACTCAGTGTAGCCCCAGGATCAATTAAAACAGATACAGTAAGGTCTGAGATATTACCTTCGAATTCGACCATAGTTGGCTGATACTCCGCCTGACGGTCTTCCAAAGCCGCATTAATTCTTGGTATACTGCGTCCCTCTTCGCCAACTTTTGAGGCTTCGTGAATCTGGGATAACTGTTCCGTCCCTTTCCGCTGTGGACAGTTTTTGATGTAGTGGGGTCCCCCACAACCCCAGCACTGCACCGGGGGTCTTGTTGTCCCTTTATTGTCCAAGAGTGCTTGTTGTTCGCTAACTTTAGATTCACTGTTAGGCCTAAATTTGGATGTGGTTCTAACTGGAATCCGGCTGTTCAGTCCCTTGCCATTCCCCTTACTTCCACTGCTGCAATTTCCTTTGCTGCTTCCCATTGACTTAAAGCCCTTTTTCTCATTCCATTTCTTGCCAGCTGTTTCTCCCTTTTGTTTGCTTTGCTGATAACAGATTCTGGCCTTCCGAATTACCTCATCCATTGATTTTGGATTGTCGAATTCAATCCTTTCTCGCATGTAGGGCGGTAAACTGCTTACAAATCTCTGTACCTTTGCCTTTTCCTCCCTTATATATGGCACATAGCGAAGTAGGGAAGTAAAGCGGGTGATGAACTCATCCATAGTCTGCTGCCCCAAACGCAGATCATGGAATTCTCTTTCCTTCTCATCGTAGAACCATTCAGTTAGGTACCTCTCTTTAAAATACTTTTGAAAGTTATCCCTAGTAATGGTTTGTTCAGTAACTCCTTTTACAATCTTCACTTCCTCCCACCATAGGGTGGCCTTTCCCTGTAACTGAAAAATAGCCAATCTGGCTTTAAGATTGTGGTCATATTCACAGAGCTAAAAATACTTGTTCATATTAATTAGCCATGCTTCAGCTGCTTCCTCTTGTTCCCCATCAAAATGTGGGGGTTTAATTTTGCGAAATTCCCCTTGTAGTTCCACCCTTTGTCTTTTCGAAGTTTGTTGTTCAATTACATTATCAGAACGCTCCTCCTGTTCCTCAGATCCTTTAGGGGGCATAGGGTGGTTCTGTTCCTCCGACATCCTCTGTTGCTCCATGCTAGGATTAACTGGTACTTGATTCTGTCGATCAGATAAACTTTTCAATATTCTTTCTTGTTCCATTGTCAGTCTAGCATTGTCTTCCCGCAGCCTTGCCATTTCATTTTTAAGTTCCTGTACGGTTTCCAGAATGGCTTGATTTGTAATTCTGGCCTCTTCCCCAAGCTGGACCCATAGTTCAGGATTATTTTAAGGACCAGGTACCCCTTGTCCCATCACAGGTCGTCAAGTTGTATTATCTGCTCTCCTCATGCTGCAAGCTCCTGAAACTCCTGTTCTTGTACTTATTCCATCAAATGAAAAGAATAATAAGGAAGATAATTTATTTATTTATTTTTATTTATTTATTTATTTATTTATTTATTATTTATTTTTTTTTTTTTTTTTTTTTTTTTTTTTTTTTTTTTATATATATATATATAATATATTATATATATATATATTCCTCTTATGTCTGTCTATCCCTACCCAGAGGCCTCAGTTTTTATAACTGGGCTCTGATACCATATGTCACAACTCCGTTTATTCAAAAAATAATATCATAATACTGAATTTTTTTTATTTTTTTATTTCACTTTACTGTACTCAATAAAGTTATGGACACAATAAAGTTAGGGGTACGAGGGTTGAACCCATTGCCCTCGGCACACTTTCAAACGTTTATCATTTGATATACCATGTGGTTTATTACACAAGGCACGTTTCATGTATGACATTTAATACCCACCAACCTTAGTACTTAACGTACTCGTACTCAATACATTCCGCCCTTCCCGTAACTCTTGGCGGATTCTACTACCGAATGCTGGCTACATGAGGTTCGGACAGGTGGACCTACCTTGATACACTCCACCCTTGATCTAAATGCAGAACTCGAGAGTAGATATTAGTCCTTAATTGCAGCAGGCAGTACTCGGCCTCCTCGGGATTACAGTTGTTTCAACGACGGAGATTGAAACCCTCCATCGAACGGTGGATGTTTCACGTGCCCACTTTATAACAGCATTTTTAGGGTTTTATGATTTTCATTTGACGGAGGCCGCTTCCTGAGGCTCTGCTATGCGGCATCCAAACTATGGTGTGCAACTTTACCTCGGATTTTCTGTTAGATATTGAACCAGTTGTGTTTATTCCAGGAGGCTATGCGGATTGCCCAGCATTCTAACCTGATTCCGGCTCCTTTCATCAGGTAAATTCATTACCAATTCACTGTTATTTGAAAATAGTAATTATAGGGTTTAATGATTCCATTCCGGAACTAATTTTGGTTCTTATCGGTTGATTGTGCAGAGTGTGGTGACCTCCGCACGGTGGCAAGGATTTACTGCTCCAATTCACCAGGGAAAGATTATTCCACGGTAAGATTCTAAACTCCTGTAAGAAAATCTCACTGTGAAATGAGGAGTCGAGTGCGAGGTTTAATTTTTCCATCTTCTGTGAGGTGGTTTCCTGTTTCCCTCCTGGAAGCTTGATTCATTCATTACCCTCGGCTAAGGAAGCCTTCTACTGCTCGCTGTCATGAGACTCTGTCCTTAGGAATACTCCAGGGTTGCCGTGACGAGCTCGCACCTTGTGAGAGGCTTTCGGGTCTTTATTATTGCAATGTATAAGCTTCCGGTAGCTAGGTTTTCTATTATTTGTTTAGATACTTGGCGAGCCGCTGGTACTTTTAACACAGTTTGGCTGCGCCTTCCAGAATTAATTTCATTGGATGTAGGAAGAGTTATGTAACTATTACTCCATATAGTATGAGGCTCAGTTCTGAGCGGTTATTTTGTTTCCTGAGTTTTCTTTTATGAATATATATATATATAACCTCGGTAGTTCCGGATTCATTATTAATCTGCTTGGGTTACAAATCAAAGGTTCAGTTGTCTATTACGGGTACTTGGGAGTATGTTGTTCCATTTGGTAGTATATATGTGCGTGTATATTAACCCGGGGTTTTAATTCCGAATGCGCTCGGCGCTCAGTAAATTCTAGTCATATTTTGTTACTTGTATGCAAAGGATAATGTTCATTTCCTAGCTTTATTGTAATATACTTTTCATGGTTTCATCCTGAGCATTTGTAGTTTATATGTTCGTGGAATTTCTTCAAATGAAATAGCTTAACTTTTCAGTTATGTAGCTTCCGCATGCCGGTCTTCGAATCTCATTGAAATGTTCTGCTTGAATACGCATTTCCAATTTCTTTTACAATAAATCTCGACCCTATAACTAAGGGTGTATGCATGCATTTGTCAGTTATAATGTCTTTCCTCAACAATGCTGTTATATATGTTTTCACTATCTTTTCACTATTACAGAGGAGAAAATAATGTTTCGTGTGCCACTTATAATCTCTGTCGGATACTGTTACTGTATGGAAAAAATTGTTCACATCCAGAACTATGATTTCTGTTTTTGTTGATTACTGTTCCACTCAAATGAAATATTGTTAATCTTTTAATTCATTACAGGTGTATGTTATGAGTCCTTCCCTTCTCCTGTACATGGAGGTTTCCATTCCCCTTCACCATGCTATTCGTATTCTAAGGAGGGTTTCGGTATTTAAACAAAATTCCTGAAGCCTCCCTGATAATCCTCTATTTAAGTTAATTAAATAACTTAAGTTCAGTCTAACTATAGATAAACAGTACTATGTTCAAGTTAATTAAATAACTTAGGTTCAATCACACTATAAATAAACAGTACTCTGTTCAAGTTAATTAAATAACTTAGGTTCCATCGAACTATAGATAAACAGTACTCTGTTCAAGTTAATTAAATAACTTAGGTTCAGTCGAACTATAATTAAATTCTCCCATCTCAAACAGAGTGTAATCTTTCTCTTGCTAATATACTCGAACTATCGCCATAGTGTCCTGCTTTTCAATCTGCAGCTAACTGTTACTTAAAAAAAGAATTATAAAATCTTCTCGGAATATAAAAACTGTACTGTACTTACCTGTATTGTCACCCGCACAGTCTCCAATACTTCTCCAGATTGGAGAAAACCAGGTTTTGTTGCTTGCTTTCCTCCCAACCACGAGATTAGTCAACCAGACTGATCTCCCCCCAAGCTTATTTGTCAGGCCTCTGCCTTCGGCAGATATAATGCACCCCTGTGCCTGTGCTATCTGGTCCTCACCAGACTTAGCACTATCTCTTTTCTTTTGCCCTCTCTTTTCCCGTTTGTTCCTCAACAACCCGGGCCTTTCCTTTTCCCATCTTTTCTATGGGAAAGGGAAAAACAGTTAGGGTTTTCCCCCTTGATGATAACTGTTTATTATTATATATTTAAAAAAAAAAAACAATCTGGCAAGAAAAGAGAATAACTTCCTCATCCAAAATTACCATATGTAATTAACTCAATCCATATTCAGTTTTGGAATTAATAACACTCTAATCATTTATAAAGAAAACAATAATGTCTGTTTTACATTTTACCCACAATGGTAAAAACAGAGGATTTATTCGCATAAATTATTTGGTCATTACAGCGGCTCAGGCTTAATTTCTGGAAAAAGCTCCTCAGGTAAGCCTATACCCTTGTAGCGTAGGAATTATAATTTCATTTGATATTGGGTTGAAGTTGATTTTCCCCTTTTCTGTCAGGCGATTTCTCCGTTGCTCCGTTGGAGGTTGAATCCTTGTGGCCTATTCGCTTGGGCGCGCCGTCCTGTGTTTGAGACCAGGATACGGCCTTTATGGTGGCAACGATATTTACCGTGCCTGAACAGAGCTCATAGGCATATGCCTAAACTCGAAATGTATTATTTTCATTTGGGTCTACTATCATTGTTTTCTTGTACAAGATTGAATCAACCATCACTGTGGATGGCTTAGATGATGCACCGCGAGGCATTTGTCATATTTGCATCTTGGTTTTGGATTTGTGGTTATCATGACTCTATTTTCTTCAGGCGCATGTGGATTTTTCAGTTACTCTGTTTCCTGAAGTAACGATACTGTAATTGCTTCCAGTTACTCCTGTGGCCGAGGTTTTGGCAAAACTTAATTAATTTATTATCGTATGAGGTTTCACTCTGGAAAGTAATGTTCTGATATATCTCTGTAACCCTTAGTAGGTCTGTATATGCTTAATATTTGCTGGTTATACAGAGAGGAATAGATATATATATATAATGGTTCATCGTTTGACTTTATGTGTGCATAAAGCATGGTTAAGACCCTTAACGGTCTCGGCACTGGAAGCTCTAGCTAGGCCTTGACTGTTTTTACATTATGGGTTTTCAACTGTGGCTACTTTCGCCTCCATTGTTTTGGTTATAGAATTTTACGCATACATTGGTATACCCATCTCTTTATTTACGGCAGTCACCTCGATTAATACATAATTTGCGCATGTCTTTAATCTTTTCCAGTGTCACTGCTCATGTTTTCTTATTATGCTACTGTTATATTTGTGTAATGCTATTCCATGCGAGGATTAGACAGTTTTAAAGTAATATAGTCATTACCATGGTACTGTGTTTTTCTTTATCATACCGAGAGCGTTGGTCGTTACTCCATCATGTTTCTTGATTAATTGAACCCCTATGCACAGGCTATGCGCACGCGCTTCCAGCACTTCCTATCATAATAGAAATATATGTATATGTCTGGGTTGAATATTCGCTCGGGGCCTTTTCCTGTTTATTATTGTATCACTATTTACATGTTACAAATTTCTGCTATTTTAATGATTACATTCCATCTACCGAATGCAGCTCAGAAGTTGATTATTATATTCTGTTCTTTTCTTTCATTTACAGAGACTCTGTCTCTGATTTATGTCACCCCTACCCACCAAGTAGGGTTTATACTTAGTTCTTCTTGAATCCCGTGCTACAGAGACTCCACCGAATCTGTGTAAAATTCTATTCGAATTCTAAGTTACTCATGTTCGTCTCCACCTCTGATTTTGTTTAATGAATCAATGTGTTCTGATATAAATATATACACATGTATACTTTTCATCAGACTTCGTTTAATGATTCATAGTTTTGCTTATACATATGTACATGTATATTTTTCATTGGTTTCCATACTGTAGCATCTGTATATTATTTCTCTTGAACAGATTAAGATTATTTGTCATATTAATACTATGACCTACAGTCCAAATAATATATTTACAAACATAATTATACCGCAGATTATAAAATAAAATGATAACTGTACTGACCTCCACCGTTATTCTATAATCTTCAGCGCTGTTCCAGATTAAAGGATAATACCTTGATGCTTGTTCTCCTCCCAACCATGAGACCAATCCACCAGACTAACTCTCCCCCCAAGCCCTCTTTCCTGACCGTTGTCTTCAGCAAGATATTGCACCACTTGTGCCTATGCTATCTGGTCCCTACCAGACTTAGCACACTCTTTTCCTTCCTTTTCTCCCTGTTTGTTCCTTAACAACCCGGGTCCTTTTCCTTTTCCCTTTTCTATGGGATTAGGAGAAACAGTTAGGGTTTTTCCCTGTTAACCACTGTTTCTTTTTTTTTTTTTTTCATTTATCATGTGG